>ML808486.1:115273-142322 GCA_009831015.1 Picea engelmannii | reverse complement strand
AGGGATTTTGGATGTAAGATAACCAACAACAAAAAGTACACCATTTATAATGAAAATTTTGTTCAAGGCACTATGACAATATGGAGTTGTACTGTCACTAGAACCCTTAACCCTCCTGGTTGAATTGTTTTGTTGGTGCACATTAACTTTTTGTGTCATGTTTTTATGTTGAGTTTGCATTGTAATTGTCTCCTTCCTAATTGCTTCCCTTCTCCCCCCTCACATAATTCTTATCCCAATCCTAATTATTTGCATCCTTCTTTCATGGGATGATTTCCATCTCTTTTAAACTTTTGATTTGAAAATGAGCAAGGCATCATCAATATTGAAGCTCTATTTTTATATTATTTGCAAATGTGAATCTAAAGCATTGTGATAACAACATTCAACATTAAAGATGACATACAAGCACAAAATAATTGAGTACAATACCTTTTTTCTTCGGCAAGCCATTGCAACCAATTGCAGTTGTATTGAAGTTTGGGTGTAAGGCATAAGGGAGACATAGATTATGTTTCTGCTCTCTTTTTAATCTCCCTTGGGGTGAAACAACTCATTTTCATTGAGAATAAGGAACTAATGGTACTTCTTGGTGCAAGCCCTATTGTGATTCTTGTGGCAAGTTGAAAAAATCCTTCCTACCTTGTTTGGGGAAGGATTTTCCAAGCATTTTCCTCCACCAAAAATTGAAGAATTTAGAACTAAGTTAATAATTACACAGTTTTTGGATCTTTCGTGATTAGAACTAATGTTTCAACAAACTGTTTAAAAATGATACATAAGTCTTAATTTTGTTTCCTATGAATGGTGCGTCCCCAACCATGGAATAACGTAGGGTAACACTAGCTATCTAGATATATACTTTGCAACCTTAGTGTAAATATATGAAATACAACACCTGCAGGTATAGTATCCGTATATTTTTTCACATTCACCATCGTATTATTGTTATGTTTTCCAATAGGGAAGCCAAAAATATCACAAATCTTGCAAATCCTTCACATCATAGTGGATTTTCACTATATAGAGCCAGAGGTTATTTGGATGGAGTCATCATTGTTTACTTTAGTCATACAAGCTATGGTTTTGTCTCAAATTCATCTAAGAGCCTTCCCATTGGACTCTTAAGTTTTATTGTTGTTTACCTACTCTACTGCCTTGTGTACTCCATAACAATCTTCTTCTTTATACCCTATGTCTAGGTGGGCACCTAGTTCTACTTTCAAATTAGGAGAATTTT
Source organism: Picea engelmannii (assembly GCA_009831015.1). Lineage (NCBI taxonomy): Eukaryota > Viridiplantae > Streptophyta > Pinopsida > Pinales > Pinaceae > Picea > Picea engelmannii. The sequence goes on along the minus strand of ML808486.1, from coordinate 141,082 downwards.
GAGGTAAAAAATGGGCCTCAAAACAAAAAATGTACTATCAAAAACAATTTTAAAGAACCAATAAGATTCAAGATGATGATGTCAATAATAAGGGTAAATATTTTTGGAGGGAAAGGAATCAAACAACTTTTTTAGTTGTATTTTTTACTTATCTCCTTATAGGTTTACTCAAATTTCAAGTGTGGGAACTTGTTGGATGCAAAATTTAATTTTGCATCCAATGAGTGCATACACTTGAAATTTGAGTAAACCTATAAGCAGATAAGTAAAAAATATGATTAAAGAAAGTAGTTTTATTTCTTCACCTTTGAAAATTCATAACTCTTATTATATTATTTTCCTCAGGAGGCCCATTATAGACCTCAAATTTCCCTAATGGCTCATTGTTTAATGAAATTTGAGATTTGATTCCACTGGGATCAACTCCTTTTGGTGTTATTGTCTTATAATGTTGTTGGTTTGTTAAAATGTATGGGTAAACAATTATGTTGTGTAGCTAGAAATTTGCATATTAATGCAAGTTAGTAGCAATTTACCAATCCTTTCTCCAATAAAGTTGAAATGTTTTGTCAATCTTTATGCACTTTTTTTTAATCGTTTCCGTCACCTACAAAGCTAAAAATCGTTATGCTTATTTTGAAAACAAAACCTTACTAATCATGTTCCCTCTCCTTCAACCAAATAACATAAACACCAAATTGGCAAGTAAAACATTTTATCCATTAAGGCCATAGTTCCCAATAAGATCTTGTTGACACACAATCAGATTCAATCTAGCCTTGTTTGGATTGTTTCAAGTTCCCTATATTTTGGCCTTTGGGGAGGCCATCCTTAAATTATTTTTGAGTTCTAAATCCCTTCCATTTTAGCAAAGTAGATGTTCAAGATGACCATGTCACATTTCATCAAATTTAAGCATGGTTTGCAAAACTTTCAACATTGATCACTTTCACTAGTCACTAGGTGAGCTATGTGTGAGCTAGGTATTGCAAAAAAAGTAGAATGGATTTTGATGAAGTAAAAAAAAAAATAGTGATTGTACCATATAGTGCTCTAATTGGCTTTCCAATGAACCCTTATTTTCCCAATTTCAAGTTTGCATGCCTAGTCTATGAAGTATGAAAATTTCACATCTCCTACACTTGGTCCATCTCCTTTACAATTTTGATTTCAAAATGAGAAAGGCACCAATCAAAATTTTCATTCACTTTTCATCAATTGAATAACTTAGAAAACTAACTATCTATGTTTTGGATAGATTTCTTTAACATACTTTCACAATACTCATCCAATAGAAGTAAACATAAAATATTGTTAATAAAAAATGAGGCCTCGCCATTACCAAATGTATGCTTGGATTTTTTGCAGTTTCTTGCTTCCCTAACTTGATTTTGTGGTTTATATCCATTAAATCTAGTGGATGATTACTGTATGCTATATTATTGCTAAAATAATGTGGCCTTACCTAATTTGTCTACTATCCTATCTTTGAGTTCACTACAGTACTCGATGACTTCATATATTTATTGCTATAGTGGGAAAACCTCCCTATGGACTACACTAGGGTTCAACATGTAGGTAGATCTAATCATCTAAAATTCTCCTAATTTTTATAACTACCCTGAATATACCCCACATTCATGCATGAAATACAAAGTGAAAAGATCTGGTAACTTTACCTTTTACTCCATGTTCAGTGTCGATCCTTTCGTGTTTGATAGCTCCGCTGAATACAAGCCTCCTCCCAAGGCTGGCTTGTATTCACAAACAGATAAACAGGGAACTAAAAACATGCATCTCATATATAAATCATGGGTTAAATGTTAGAATAAAGCATAAATCAAACACAAAGATTTGAGACATCATATTTCGGGACGAAAAAAGTATTCCTTTTATTGATATCATAATGTTTACTTACAATGAGATCATCGACTGCTCCTTGAACCTGGTCCAGGCTCCTCTTCACCAAGCTCCAACTGCGCTTCCACGTATCTTTCTCCTCTCAACCTCTCTCTAGGGAATGGAATAGGCTTATGATGGAGGAAAAAGGCAAGAATGGGAAATTCTGGTACAAATCTCACAAGGTGGCTGCAAATTCTTGGGCCAAGGAAAGGATGTGAAACAGATAGAGTTTCATTGTTCTTATGCTTGGATTTGGAATGAGATCCCAACACCTCCTTTTATATGATAAAAGGATGTTTATTCGGTTGGGTGACGGGCTATAGGCGGTGGGACAGTTGGGAAACTACCCAATAGCCAATAATCTCAACGAATTCCTTGCAACTTTTTAATTTTTGCAACTTTTGCAAGTATACGCAGGCTGTAGTGGTGAAACTAGTGTACATACACGGGAAATAATGGTGCAACTGGCATACATAAGTGGGCAGTAATGGTGCAGGGCGTGTACATCTTCAAAAATAGTGTTTTTAAGAAGAGTTAGTCAGTGATGGCTTGGAAAAAATAGCAAGTAAGAGGGCCTGATGCCAGGTATGCATGTATGGTGCAATTTAGGGTTATAACAGATGCCCCCTAATGTGTGAGGTAAGAAGAGAATCTGATGTATGAAATACATTACAAATATTCACCAACGTACGAAGCGAGTGAGCCTGGGACCAGAGTTCGAGAGGTGCCATCTGCAAAAATAATAAATGTCTCTCCGAGGCAGGCATACCCATGCTCAGGATGAAATAAATCATGGCTGCCAATCAAATACACTACAGATCCATGTCATATAACTATATGAAGTGTAGCCGTGAGAAATACACAGTGAATCTACATCTCAAAATCAAAGATATACTTATATAGTATCCATCTTCAAGAATCCAAAGACGCCTGATGGATGGAGATGAGGCCTTCAAAGCTCAAGCAAAAACTTCAAGATCTTCAAAACTTGGGTAGGAGTGTAATGTGAGAGTACGAATTCACTACCCAGAGGTCTTCGACGACTTGTCGTGGACAAACAAGAGGATCTCGGTGATCATGCAAAGAACTTCATTGATTTCGAATAAGTAATTGATTGGACTTTCAGGATGGTTGGGCATGAGGTCAAGAGACAAACTCCAGAAAGGCTGACTCAGGTTGGGTAAAACTTCCCTTGGAAAATAGCACGACAGATGATCAGACTCAGGCAACATGACATTGACACAAGTTCATGATGCATGAGGCAACACAAACTCTCCATGTGTTTGGAAGGATAACCAAGCGGAGGAGGACACAACTCTATGTAGTGAGAACAACTTCCTAAGGTCATATTAAATCCCAAATCTTGACGAACAAACAAAAGGATGTACTTTGTCCAAGGACGACTCATTTTGCTGCCATAAAAATAAAATACTTTTCCCGTCCTCTTTTTGGGGTATATTTGATTTTTTTGTCTTTTTCAATATTGAAGAGCTTGAAATAGAATATAAGAATGCTACGTTACAAAGGATGAATGAGTGTCGCAAGCATACTAGTTCCAAGCACAAGGAACACACTAATGCTTAGAGAAAGGAAACATGTGCAGGAAAAGGACACTCGGGAAAATTCCTCCATGGGTCAAGGTGTCAAGACACAGAGGCAAAGTGCTACAAGGATTGCGTATAAGGCATGCTTCAAAGGTTTAGTTGAGAGCAACATGGAGCTGACATAAGGCCAAAGACACAGGGATGCAAATGTGATTAATAAGAAACGACGAAAACCCCCTTAAATGTAATTTTAATGAGCCGGGAGAAGGTAAGTTTGGTGGTTTTTCACTTTTAGAGATTTTGAAAAAGCATAAAACAAGACTCCGCTAGGGTACCTTTTTCGAAGGTAGTCTAGTCGGTTCAAAAAAGGGGTAAAATAGCACTGAAAACACGTCTATTCAAAACCATTTTAACATGTGTGAAAAAGACAAGATCACTTGACAATATTTTCAATTTTAAGGAGTCTAAAAAGAGCTAAGTACCTTTTTCCTCCTTAATCTACAGGCCAGAAAAAGGGGTAAACTCATGCGAGTAAATGTTTTTCTGAACCAATTAACGAGTGTGAAAGAACAAGGTCACTCGACGATATTTTCAATTTTAAGGAGTCTGAAAAGAGCTTAACTATGGACTCCGTAATGAATGTTCTTCTTGACTAGTTTAACGAGTGTGAAGGAACAAGGTCACTCAACAATCTTTTCAATTTTAGGGAGTTTGAAAAGAGCTTAACTATGGACTCCACGGGGGTTCATTTTTCATAAATTTAGTCCCTTAGGCCCGAAAAAGGGTTAAACTTATACCTGAGAATACTCTTATACAGAACCGAAGTTCCTAGAGTATACCTTTGTTCATACAATTGACCATTCAGACCGAAAAAGGGGTAAAATACCACCGGACAGACGTGCCTTCAAGTTTTAGTTTGGCGAGCGTGAAGGACAACAAGATCGCTCGACAACCTTTTCATGTTCAGAGAGTCTAAGAAAGGCTTAAAGATGACTCATTTTTGGGAGTCCCGAGGGTGAGGCCAAGAGTGATTATGCATCAGACGTATAAGGCTCAATCTCATAATCAAGACAAGACTAACAAGGACTCCCGAGCCTAAACTCATTAATGACGACATGAACACCAAAATGCAACTAGGATCTACCTAGGGCATCCATGTAGAGGTAGGCTTTACCACTAAATTATGACACTTCTAAAGCAACAATGACGGTTGCGTGTCACAATTCGGTGGGATCGATCCTATGGAAAAGCGGAAAAGACAACGAGATGCAAAAAGTGGAGGTGGAATCCTAACTTAAATGCAAAATGTTGGAAAAACAACTTTTACCAAAGAATCTTTAAAAGTGACCCATCTCCTAAAACGTTTTCCAAACCAAAAGTGAAGTGTATCGTAACATCCAATGAGAAACTCAAGAACCACGTTAAATGATATTCAAGCTAGAAAAAAATGACAAAAGGGTTCGAAAAAGTGGCAAAAAAGGCCAAAAAAGGCCAAAAAAGACTATAAATAGAAGCTGCCAGCTAATTTTTTCCATTGCAAATTGAGAATTAACCAAAGAGCTAAAAAGACCCCTTTGCTAAAAGAGTTGATTCCAGGAGCTTCAGAGGACGAAACAAACTTCCGCTCGGACCAAGTAAGTACAAACTAACCCCTCTTGCATTTCCATACTTCCTTTATGCATTTATTTTGGTTTTTGAGGGGGCGCACCCCTTTAAAAAAAGGAGGCCCTACGTGTACGCAGGCTATCCAAGGACAACCCACGTATTCCCTCGGGTAGAAAAAAATCTTCTCGCGTGCATACGCGACTGTGTCCAATACAACCCGCATACACCCTCAATAGCATAGAAAAAATGAAAAGTAGGAGCTAACTCCCCCCATGAACTCTTCATGTAACAAGATGTATGTCCATTGGAGAGAGAGGGATCACAAGGACATTGATATCTTGGTCGATGAGGACCCTGTAGGTATGGACGCATTGAGACAATGCGGGTTATGGAAGTTCTTCTGGTGTCCCATGCTGTTGAATGCCTTGGTTGATTATTGGCACCCCGACGCTGAGGTGTTTATGCTTAAGGGGCAGTCGTTGACTCCAATGACTAAGGATATCTACTTTCTGACTGGCCTCTTGAGGAGAGGGGAACCAATCAACTTGCGTGCATTTTCCCCTGGGCCCCACAATATCGCCGAGCTGATCAGACTGTATTGCGAGGCCGACACTGAGAAAGTAGGTTCTCAGGTGTGAATCCATAAGATTACCCACCTATCACTGAAGGTGATAGTTTTACTTATTGGGTGGATCACTAAATTTGCGGCCTTACATTAGGCCTCCCGGGCGCATATGTATTGTGCAGTTCTTAAACGCATGATTGTTCGACTGGAGTACAACCATGCTTGACTGCATGAAGAGACATCTCACTGAGTGTCGTGGGCAGAGTAACAAAAACTTCGGATTTAGTACCATTTTGTGTTCATTCTTCTTTGAGAGGGTACCCTGTCTTAGTCCATGAGAGACAGTGCGGGGGCATGTGGCCTCGCTCCCAACAGTGTGTAGATGGGCAACATTGTTTCCGTGACAGGGGTGAGGAAGGACAATAGAGGCCTTCGATGATGCATTTTTCAATTGGTGGGCACGACAGATTCCAGTGATAGAGGACTACCCCTACATCGGGATCAACTTTTCTAGGGATCCGAACATGCCCGTACCTCCTGGAGATGAGCGAGGAGAGATTGTTACGTTTATTTTTAAAGTTATTTAATTTTAAGTTTCTTTTTTAATATATATCATTTTTTATGTGAATCTAAGTATCTGACAACTATGTATCTGTTATGTACAGATGTGGGACCAGTGCGTCCAATAGAATTCTCTAGGACCAGACGACGTCCTTGACCAGAGGTAGTACTAGCCGCAGCCGTGGACCACCAACAACAACAACAGGGGGACCTCTAGCCGGAGAGGCTGAGAGAGTTTTGAGACGGGTGGAGCGGAACCTCACCGCGCTCACTCGTGCGGTTCCCATGGCCGAGATCGAGGATCTCCTGCCATCGATGCAACCTCACGTAGTTGGGGTGCCACGGACCTGGGTCCAAATTTTTTGGCATTTGGTGAATGTCGTCGTTCACTATGGCAGGGCCAACAGGCCTCGTGCTTAGATAGTATGGAACACTTACATGCCGAGGGCACTCTATTGTATATTTTTGAGGGCAGAAGCCCCATGATGTATGACGGATATGTATTTTTTGAGGCACTTCTGCCCACCTATGTACTCTGAGACTTTTGATATATATGTGTGTATTTACATCTTTAATGTCTTATGGATCACATTTTTTATAATGTATGTACATGTGTATGTGTGTGCTTCTTTTATGTGTGTGAAATATGCTAATCTAATACTTGATTAGCTAGAGTATCTGTCATTTGATTCAATCTCCTAGGAACATGGATATACGTAATGTAATCAAAGCATCGTTCTAAGAGACGTACCCTAATGAATCGTCGGTGTAGAGTAGGATAAAAAACGTGGTAAACCCCTTTTAACTAGGACAAAACCAACTGAGCATCTAGATACACCCAGAGGTGAGAAATACCAAGCGACAAAGCGTCACGAAGTAACTCTATTACTGCGTTGTACTCAACGACTTTGTTTGTGGCATCACCTAAACAAATACTTCCAAAAGAAAGCAACTAGCCTTGAGGCATGAAAATCAACCAAGCTGCGGAAGCAAGCCTCTGATTCACTTGACATCTGCCACAACGAAAAATACGACATAAATAATGACACGTCCATAGGACAAAAAGACAAAAAACTAACTGTATAAGAACTATACATATGTACAAGAAGTCACCCAAGGCGACCAACCTACGAGTAATACTTATTGAGGTAGAGCCCATTTCTAGGCTCTGTCAAATCTTTTCCCTCACAGCCAACCAGACGATAAGCGCCCTTCTTTAAGACTTCCTTCACAATGAAAGGTTCGAACCACATGGGTTTGAACTTGCCTGACCCTAGGGGATCCTTATCTTGGTCGTAGACTAGGAAAAGGTCGCCTTTGGAGAAAATCCGAGGATGAACAGACCGATCATATTGACACTTGACTCATTTCTTGTGAACCTCGTTAGCCAAGGTTGCATCAAGGCGTTTCTCATCGAGCTGCTCGAGATATAATAAGTGTTCCTCAAGTGGTGAAGTATTTGGAAATAACTGTACTGCCAACTTTAGAGATCGGATCTGACATTCTATTGGAAAGACTGCTTCCAGCCCGTAAACAAATTGAAAATGTGAGAAACCGGTAGCGGTATTTACAGACATTTGGTAGGCCCACAATGTCGAGTACAACATCAAATTCCAATTTGAATTGGAAGAATTGATCGTTCATTGCAGAATAGTCTTGAGTGACTTATTCACAGCTTCCACTTGACAATTCACTTGTAGGTAGTAGGGTGATGAATGCTCTTGTCTCAACCCAAGATTTGATACTAAGTCAGACATCATTTTGTTCTGAAAGCGACTACCATGGTCAGTGACAATCTCCCTCAGGATGCCGAACCTTGCTACTATCTGGTTAAAAATAAAGAGAGCTCTATTTTGCATCATTATTGAACGTTGGCATAGCCTTGACCCAATTTGTGAATTAGTCTATCGCTACAATGATATAACGATGCCCCTTGGATGAAGACGAGTGGCATGTAGTATAATAAATCCCCCACTTGGTGAAGGGACCAACTGTAATGACAGGAAACATGGGATCGGGGTGTGCCCTCATCTTCTGAGAGAAGATCTGAAACGGGGGGTACTTCTTGACCGATTCAACACAATCCTTGATTAATGTCGGCCAACAGTAACCAACTCGTAAAATCTTTTGGGCTATTTCCAACCCAGAAAAATGACCACCACATGCTCCAGTGTGGCAGTCATTAAGAATGAGTTCCGCTTCTTCATGAGTGAGACATCGACGAAGGATGTAATCTACACCTCGACGATACAAAGTGTCATCGAGTATGAGATAATTTTTTTCCTGATGGTGTATACTTCGACGCTCGTCATGAGAAGCAGAGGCAGGGCACTTCAAAGTCTAGAGATAGACTAGTATATATCCATACCAGGGTTCTGAAGATGAAATCAGAAAAATATCTCCTTTAATCGGTGATTCTTCGGGCATATAATCACTTGATTCGATTGGAAGTTCCGAGATAAGTTCCGCAAATACCAACAACTTTTTAGATTTTGCGGAAACAAAATCCAAGTCAAATTCCTGGAGGATAACAATCCATCTACTGATATTTCCGTTGATTACATGTCGTGTCAACACGTATTGAAACATATTCACAACGACAACGATGGTGGTCTTATGAAGAAAAATATAATGACGAAACCATTGGACAGCATGAACTGCTGCCAACACAAGCTTCTCAACATGGGAGTAGTTGAGTTCTAGTCCAACCAGGCCTCGACTTAGGTAATAAATCACATGGTCTTCAAGCAGATCGTGCTCTTGAACAAGGACCATACCGATGGTTGACTCTATTGTGACCAAGTACAATAGGAAATATTTATTATAATTGGGTGGGTGAAGCAGAGGGGCAGACATGAGGGCACGTTTCAACGCTTTGAAAGAGCGCTGAGCGGCTTCATACCAATAGAAAAGGACATCCTTTTTCAGTAAACACATGAACCCTTTAGTGATCTTGGCATAGTTTACGATAAAATGTCGAAGAAAGTTGTATTTTCTCTGTAAACTCTGAAGCTGAGGGACTGTGCACGGGGGAGGCAATTGAACTATCGCATCAACCTTTAGAGGACGACCATGATCCTTGTTGTTGAAACTATGAAACCTAAGAGACGACCTGACGTCACGCAAAAATTGCATTTGTTGTGATTCAAGTGAATCCGATAGTAGCAACATCGCTCAAAGATAAGTTGGAGGTGTGTGGGATGATCAACTCTCTTACGAGATCGTGATGCTAAATCATCGAGATAAGCCTCGACTATATGTTTGAGATCGTGGAAAGAAAAAGACATGGCCCGCTGGAAGGTGGCTCCAACATTCTTTAGGCCAAAAGGCATCTTACAATAAGAAAATGTACCCCATGGATAGATAAAAGTTGTTTTATGCTGGTCTTTGGGCTTAATATGTATTTGATGGTATCTCGAAAAACCATCCATGAAAGAAAAGACGTCACAACCTGTGCATTCATCGACAATCTGGTCAATGAATGGGGTGGGGAAATTATCCTTTGGACATGCCTTGTTCAAATCATGGAAGTCCATACATACACGAATCGTACCTTGCTTTTTGTTGACCAGAACGAGATTTGACACCCATTGCATCAACTGAACAGGGTAGATGAAACCGACTTTGAGAAGTTTCTCTACTTCAACCTTAATAGCTGTTTCTTTTTGAGGATTCACCAGATGAAGCTTCTGTCATACTGACTTGGCATTAGGGTAAGTCATTATCTCATGTTTGATGATTCTTGGATCAATGCCTGACATTTCCTCGTAAGACCAGGAAAAAATGTCGCGAAATTCCTTAAATAAATATGTATAGATCTGAATCTCTTCGGGGGAGCAGTCCGCTTCGAAGAAGGAATTCTATACAATGCCAAGGGTTCTGGAGATGTCTATAGGTATCATTTCAGTGGTGGTTTCCATATTACCCTCAGCATAAAATGTGTGCGTAGCCAGAGGATTAATAGGACAAGACCTATCTCCAGTCATAGTCAACACAAATTCACCTGCCTCTATTCTTCCTAATTCCGGGAGAAAATAAGATCTGTGATGGAGATCATCCCAGGGTTTGTTTGGACCAATCAATGCCTCTATAATTGCCTCATCAGAGGGCAAGACAAAGTCTAAGAAATTGGTAGTGGCAAGGGAACCTTGAGCCCAAATAGGATCTAGAACTGGATCTAACTCCCGTGCAGGAGTTAGATCGGGGTTGGTTGAAGTTTGCTGGACAATAGAGTACGCAACTTCTTCCATAGACAAGGGAGTGGCCATTCCATGGTGCCCTATCCCTTCCACCATGGTCGATGGGGAAGGAAGATTCCAAAAATCGTTAAAGTAAGTTATACAAAACGATGACACTTTAAAAATTTCATCCCTAGGTTGGTTGGGGACAACCAATATGAGATTGACATCGCAGGAAGGAGACGGGTAATCGAAAGTACCCATCAAAGGTGGGCACAAACCAACCCATTCATTGACGACGTCAGGCTGAGGGGTATCAATCATCAGGACCGTGGATGCTCCCGATGAAGGGCCAGGACGAGAGAAAGACAACTGATCAATGGATACGATCCGACCCTCGTGTGGAAACAATAAGACCCAAAAAACTGTGGCAACCACTGCATGCATAGCATAGGTACAACTCCTTCCTAACAGAAGGTTGTAGTCGAAAGGTGCATCGACCAATTCAACTTTGACGCACATTGTCTTCCCCCCTAACTGCACGGGGAAAGAAGGGATGATACCATGTGGATTGAAAGAACGTCCGTCGAAAGAAGTAAGAAGAGTAGGTGGCAGAGACAAAATAGGTTGGCTAATGGCCTTCCAACACACCAATGACATCACGCATGTCGAGGCACCCTCATCAACTGTCGTGCGGAAAATATTTTGGGTAAAATTTTTCGTGGTGTAAGCCACTACTATCTGAAACAGAACGTGGTATGGGAGACGAGATTTTAAGTCGGTCGTATCAAGCAGGATCATTCTTGGATTACAAGTCTCGACAGATCCTAAGGAAATTAACATAGCCTTTCTCTGCGAAGGGCAGCTCTAGAGGACCTCCAAAGTAGACATCGCGCAAGGGGTTTGTGACAAATCCTCCACCACAGAGTAGTTCTAGGCGACCCTCGCATTTGGATTGTGAGAAGCTTTCTTGAACGCCCCTTTCGGGATGCGTGCCATTGTTTCGTCCAACGTCTTCTTGATCTGGAGAGGAACAAATGGATTTATGACTTCTTTACCCTTTTCAGTAGTGTTTGAAATTCCATAATCCTGTTCCCTAGTTGCTATGAAAGCATCACCTTTCATCATATAAACGTTCGAGGCCAAGGGATTACTAGATGACGGAGGGGGTCCCTGACTGCCCCCAACCATGCTCGAAGAGGCTTGAGTCAAATTTTTCTCATGAGGAAATGGGTTCGTTAACAAAATAGGTTGTTGCTGTGCCAATAACTTGTGGGCCTCTGCAAGTCGAGGGCACAGGTGAGTCGGTTGGTCTTCTGTGCAAAGGTTACACAGATACTTCGAATTTCTTTTCTCTGCGTTTCCCCCACCAACATTGTTGGTGGGTTTCTTATCCCCCTTACCCTTCTTGTTTCGCTCTTTCTTCTTTTCGTCAGGCTGCTGGTTGGCCTTCAGGTTCATCAACTACACACTATGTACGTCCGACGTTTGAGTAGGGGGAGCAACCGAACTAGAGGTTTGGCTGGCCGTTGTCTGTTGTATCAAAAATTGTTGCAATTGATTTGATAGTTGATTAGTGGGATTTTCTTGTGTTGGACCAACTATACCATCGAAATATGGTCTAGGATTCTGTTTGGCCTTGTCAAGGATAGACCGCAACGCATCTGGAAAAACTTCGTAGAGTAAACTAGATTGAGAGTATATCAATTCAAGTTGTTGAGCTCTCATTATCGCCTCTTCCTCAGAAAACACTCTTGACATTGCAACGCCCTGTTGGGTATGTGTTATATTCTTTGCATGAGTAGTAGTTTCTAAGCATCTGCACCGGACACGCAGGGGGGTTAGAGGGGGGGTGCAGCGCCCCCGAATTTTTTTTCCGCACCGGGACGACATATTACCGTGACCACATGATATTAGGTGGTTTTTTGGCACATGGTTTTTTGCCTATGGTTTTCTATTTCCGGTTAAGGAATTAGGGTTTTGGACTAATCCAGGTCATTGGGTTAGGGTTTTGGATGCCGCTGGCTCCTATATGTATATTGTATTGTAAACAATGTAACACAATGTATGAATATAATATATGCTGGTTTTCCTGGTTTGGGTTTCCAGGGGAAAAATATCTGTGTAATGTTTGCATTTACCATTGTATCTTTTCTATTCTTTTCTGAATATCTGTTTACAATAGACATTGTACAAGGTTAGAATTTACACATCCTTGGATAACCGAGGTACCAAAGACTTAAGGAACCACTCCAACAATAAATTCGATGGGACTGGTACTTTTATCAAACTCTTCCGACGCCGCCATTCTCGGATGTGATCCAACATATGGTCAACCTTTGTTTGCTCAAAATTGGCCAGCAATTCGGTGATGGCATCATATCTCACAGGTAGTTGGAAATGGTTTAGGAAAACCATTCCCAATTCAGCAAAAGTAGAGTCTATTGAGCGGTTGAGCTCGATGTACCATTTCATGACACTCTCGATAAGAGTGCGTTGAAACATGCACAACTGTATGGAGTCATCTCGCAATGAGTTCGACGAGCACCATAGGTGAAAAGTGGTCACATGATTCCTGGATATTTGTTAGGCTTACCTTCAAACTTTGGAATGTTCGAGGGCAACTTCGTCGGCATGGGAGGCCAATGCGGATCTAGACATATTGGGTCGTTTAACAATCTTTACAAGTCTGGCAAATGTAATGTTGCCAAAAATGGTAGCTTGGGATGTTGACTATGTACATGAAGAAAGGATTCTGGAGTTTGACTGACAACATGCTACCAGGAAAAGTTGGGCTGCTGGCCAGGGTTCTGGTAAATACCATGGCCCTGGCCAGTGAATGGATACTACGCTTGTTGGGAACTCATCATCTGATTCCCATAATTGGACATTGAGGGCTGGGCGGGGATTTCTCCCCGCGTTGTGTTCCAAAGATTTTATCTGATGACCACAGGTACTGAGCCTTGCCGGGGGTTCCATTGACCATGAAAGGGGTTTCCCCCGATCGACATCCCCGACGAGGGAACTGATCCCTGCCATAGATTCTAGAGTCCATGTGAGGAAAAGATTGTTGTGTTTTCCCCCTGTGTAGGAATAGTACATTGCACAGGATTCTGTTGTCCAAAACCAGGGTTTCCCTTGAACGATATGACAACTGATGAGAAAGCGTTATTACCAAACACACCGAACAAAGAGAATGACATAGAACCCATGACAATGGTGTAGGAAGAAGGTCCTAGACTACTTTCTCCGAACAAGATGTAGTTCATGTTCGGCCCGACGGGTTGCTGGGGAGCAGTGCTGAGCGAGGGGAACAAAGGAGGTATATGACCTCCACCATAAGAGAAAGTGTTATAGGGGGATGAGGTGCCCCCCATGGACCCTTGCAAAGGAGCATTTGAGCTCCCTGCTCCCAGACCCATGGTCTGTAGGGTGGAGTAGGAGAGGATAGAGTTCGTATAAAAGCCAGGCATCCCGTATGAAAACGGATGGCCCGTCGCACTCTGGGTGAACTAAGCAGTGATCCCTGCCATAGACGAAATCAGACCATTGCCCAAAGTAGAGGCGATCGAGACCATGGTGATCCAGACCGACGAATGTGGGTTAGGAGGAAAAATTCTGCCAATGGTGGTAGTCATTGAGGGAGTGTGAGGACTCCCTAACGAAGTATCAACATTTTCTTCCATCCCTGCTTGTAGGACTATCTGACGCTCGTGATGTGTTACCCTTGGAGGGACAACTTGTATCAAAATTGGCACCGACAAGTCAGTGATCGGAGGGTTATAATGCCCAAGATCTTCTGCTCCAAGGTTAGAAATAGTCAGTTCCTCTGGATTCGAGTGTTCTCCTATTGAGGATGGTTCAGGTACAGTTTCCTCCAACCCAATCACCTCAAATGACCCTTGATGGTCAAGTCTTCGCTGTAACGGTGGCGATGGTGGCTCCAATGAAACTGATGACAGATACTGAAGCCTTCGTGACCAACGGAGCTCCTAATCTTCCACTTTGTGAAAGGATCAGTGACACTGTAAGGATTTTACTAATGTTGACAACCAACACACACTAGAAAAGTTCCTATGAGATAAATCAAGAAAACCACTAACTAGTTGGAAGTACAGTTATGCCAACCAACACTAGAGCAACTTACCAGTGAAAGTGCAAATTGAATACGGAAGCACCCTCGGGGTATACTCTGCAAAGCGTGGCCCGACGTCTACCCTAGGTACCGTGGTATACCCCCGCAGTCACCTGTGTAATTCACTAGAATAAAGGCAACTAGGTTGCCAGCTCTCGAATAATCACCAGGCGGGTATAGTCGACAGTTGGGTGGACCGCAATGAGCAGGGTATCAAGCTCGAAAACTATCGAGGGTATCGAAAGAAAGTGGTCCGGAAGACAACTAAGGACCTCGAACGGATTCGAGATCCACGAAGCTCTGTGGAAATTGCGACCGAAAAAATCCCATGACAAGTCCTTAATATGCATTCCCCACTACTCTTGGTCTGGCTTTGGAGGGGTTATCTTTGCTACCTTTCCGCACATGACCTCATGTTTATACCCTGTGTTAGAGGGGGGTCCCAGATAAATTTCACGTTTACTGGACTTTTTAAACTCCTTAGCACTGACTCCAATGTTTTTTTTATAATCCTTGAAGAGTTTCTTCTCCAACCTAAATCAAGGCTCTAGCCTAGACTAGTTGATTGACCCTACAAACATAAAGTCTAGTTGATTTTAAATTAGCGTTAATTTTAAGTGGCTTGTCTTAAGTCAAGGAAATGGAAATGAAACTAGTGGTGTGTTTTGAGAGACGAAGGATAAATAAACGAAACAAAAAGCAAAATTACTTCTATATGACAAATAAAGATTTGGAATTTTAACTCTTTAACCAACTTTTCGTAACTACTTTGTTTTTTCTAAGATCTTTTAAAGGAAAACCTAAAATGAAATTTTGCTCGACTATAAGCTACTTAATGTTCTAAGAATTCAGTAAAGAACTTAAGAAAATAACTCTTTTTTCCTGACAAGTAAAACAACTAACCTAACTACTTAACCAAACTAAGAAATTAAATCTTTTTTTGTTTTTATGCTTCAAACACGAAACTTGATATATATATATATATATATATATATATATAAAGAAAGTGAAGGGGGAAAAAGTAAAAAACAAGACAAGACCAAAAAATGACTTCTGGCCTACTGCGGATCGCAGGGAGTCACTAACGACATCAAACAGGTTGATCAAAGACTCATAGACTCATCTAAAACCCTTTCAAAAAAAACATGAGAAATCTTTAAAAGAATAAGCAAACTGACGTCAAACCTAGGCTACGACTGTAACAATAGAGACACTGTACTTGATCAAGAGACCCTTGAGAAGTATGCCTTCAATCAGGGAAGAGGTTGACTACCTCTCCTTAAAGAAGAAATTTCTTGACACATGCACACTACTGACACTTAAGCAACCTGTGTATGTATGCGGGCTGTCTAAAAGCAGGGCACGTATGTACGCGTGCATACCCACTGCAGGACGTGTACACCTATGTAACTTCTCAAAAAAGGAAAACAAACAGGCAGGCTGACAGGGTAGGGAGAACTGGTAAGGCACCAACAGGTGACCAAAATCCCTTAAAGACTCAACAACTTACAAAAACTCAAAAAAGGTAGTAAAACCAATTAAAAAACCCAAAAGATATCCCCTAAAACCCTAGAGGTTTTCCCAGTATGGTCGCCAGTTCTGCTATAGCGGGAAAACCCCCCTATGGACTACACTAAGGTTCAACATGTAGGCATATATAACCATCTAAAAGTCTCCTACTTTTTATAACTACCCCGAATATACCCCACATTCATGCATGAAATACAAAGTGAAAAGATCTGGTAACTTTACCTTTTACTTTGCGTCCAGTGTCGATCCTTTCGTGTTTGATAGCTCCGCTGACTACAAGCCTCCTCTCAAGGTTGGCCTGCATTCAAAAACAACTAAACAGGGAACTACAAACATGCATCTCATATATAAATCATGGGTTAGATGTTAGAATAAAGCATAAATCAAACAAAAATATTTGAGACATCATATTTCGAGACGAAAAAAGTATTCCTTTTATTGATATCACAATGTTTACTTACAATGAGATTGACGATTGCTCCTCGAACCTAGTCTGAGATCCTCTTCACCAAGATCCAACTGCGCTTCCACGTATCTTTTCCCTCTCAACCTCTCTCTAGGGAATGGAATAGGCTTATGATGGAGGAAAAAGGCAAGAATGGGAAATTTCGGTACAAATCTCACAAGGTGGCTGCAAATTCTTGGGTCAATGAGGGGATGTGAAACGGGCAGAGTTTCACTGTTATTATGCTTGGCTTTGGAATGCGACCCCAACACCTCTTATATGAGAAAAGGATGGTTATTCGGTTGGGTGACGAGCTATAGGCAGTGGGACAATTGGGAAACTACCCAATAGCCTGTAATCTCAACAAATTCCTTGCAACTTTTGCAAGTATACGTGGGATGTAGTGGTGCAACTAGCGTACATACACAGGTAATAATGGTGTAGCTAGCATACATACATAGTCAGTAATGGTGCAGGGAGTGTACATCTTCAAAAATAGTGTTTTTAAGAAGAGTTTCTCAATGATGGCTTGGCAAAAATAGCAAGTAAGAGGGTCTGATGCCAAGTATGCATGTATGGTGCAATTTAGGGTTATAACATTTATGCCTTGGTTTTTTATGATATTAGTTTCATTTGTATCTCTAAATAGGGATTTCATTTTTAAAATTT
Organism: Picea engelmannii; assembly: GCA_009831015.1. NCBI lineage: Eukaryota > Viridiplantae > Streptophyta > Pinopsida > Pinales > Pinaceae > Picea > Picea engelmannii. Next base: position 123,948 of record ML808486.1, on the reverse strand, counting down.
CCTTGATATCTCTCAAGCTAAAGACAAGTGGATTTTGAGAAACAAAGGTTGCAACACTTTCTTGACTACATGAAGGAAACTTGGGGCATGCCCAACTTATTTTTGAGTTTCGAATCCCTCCTTATGTGCAAATTACATCTCTAGGTTGATCAAGTTAGATTCCATCAAATGTGAAAAAAGTTTGCAAAAATTACAACACTGACCCCTTTCATTGGTCACTAAGTGCACTCCACATGAGCTAGGTGTTTCACAAAGTATACAAATAATTATGCTGTATTTTTATAAAATCCAATGGTCGTAACCTATAGTGGTTAGAACAAGCTTTCCAATGAGGTGTCATTTTCGCAGTTTCATGTTCATGTGCATAGTCTATGAAGTGCGTAAGTTGCATGTCTCATGATGTAGGGMGTTCAATACCTTTCTAATGGTATATCAGATGCTTGGTTTTAACCCCCCGATATTGAGAATGAAATTTTGTAAGATCGAGATTAGTTTTAGGGTARCAATTTGGTGGCTTAGGTTCATAGTTTAAAATTTCTATTGTTGGCACTATAATAAAGATTTAGATTTTCCAATTCATAGCTTACTTTGATACCTTTCCAATGACATATCATTTATCTCATTTTAATATTGAATGACTTACTTAGAGTCTTCATGAGTCTTTGAATCAATTTCAAGGGTGTGATCTAGGTAGCTTACCTAACAACATTTCTAGGAAGATGAATGAGTAGGTGGAAACATCAAATAATATTTCCAACTTGATATCATCTAAGTACTTTTTGATACATTTTCGATGATACTTGATTTGCTGTGTGTTCCTAAGAGCGATTTTTTGTATAACATTGAGCACATTGTTTCAATCTCTTTTTGAACTTGCCTCACTCATAGAGAATGCAATGGTCAATTTTTTCAGCGACATTGCACCATTTGAGCCAAGAGTGTTTCCATAGAGCTAAAGCAAAGGCAACACGAACAAAAAAATAGAGAACAAGGGAGAGGATTCCCTCTTTTATGCAACTAAGAATTGTGTTACGTGGCCGAAAGATTTGGAATGAAAACAAGGAGGATTCAAAAAACCAAGAGCCATAATATAAGACATATGTACCTCTTTATTAAGCCACATTTCTCATCAAAATGTAATTACATGCACCTAATAGTGAAATGATGTCGCTTCATAACTAGCAGTCGTTTCATCCTTAAATTTCCTACCAAGTAGCCAAATATTAAATGGTTTGGAGTCTTGGGGATATATTTGTTTATAATTACTCTTAGAGTGACCATACATACTCCTCCCACTGTCGCCATATCAATCCTTTAGGATTTAAGGAGCAAGAGGCCTTTGTGTAGTGGTAATGCCTAAACTTTAATGTTCGTAGTAGTCCCAACCCCCCACACATATTTTACTTCTTGGTTTACCTCATATTCAATGATGACTCACTCCGCACCTATGACCATTGAAGAATTGTTATAATAATTGTAATAACAATAACAATAACAATACCAATAATCTTTATACTTAATAATAATAATAATAATTTCAATTATAATTTTGTATATAATAATAAAAATAATAATACATTATTATATGACATTGAGTTGTCATTCTTGTTGGACATATTGTTTTCATTGATGTCAAATACATGGGGATCCTATAGGTTTCCAAGATAAATATTACAATCCTACATATGTCCAAGATAAAGATTGCAAGATGGAGATTGTTTAAAGTATTATTTTTGGATTTTTGATGATCAATTTGGATACCCTATATTTGAATTTATTTTTACCCTACATACCTAGCTCAAATGGGAACACGAGTTATATGGTTGGGAATCTTATTCCCAGACCTTTCCAATGGTATATGGAATTCCATGTAACTCCCTAGGAATGAGGATATATGAATATTTTTTTTCCGACAACCCAGGCAGAAAATTAAGGTCAAATCAACTAGTATTTAAAGGTCAACCCTAAAGGTAAGGAAAAAATTACTATAAATACAGGATAGATGTGCACATTTGTAGTGAAACCAAGGAAGGAATCAAGTCTAAGGTGCGTAGAAGTGATCTAAGGTGCGCTAAAGGAGATGGGGTGTCTTTTTGGGATCTAAAGGTGTGCAAGAGAAGTTTTAGGGATTTTCTCGGGGTCTATATTGTTCTCAAGGTGCACTATGAAGGAATAAAGTTTTGTGATGCTTTCGTGCACGCTATTTCAAGGTTGTGATTCTATAATGTACGCTATTATGAGTTTGTGATGCTTCAGTTTGGGATCATATTATGGGAATGGTGCTATGAGGCTCGCTAGGGCATAAAGGCTACATGTGACTAGGGATTGAAGGATTGAATGTGGAATGAAACATGTAGGTGAAGTTAAAAGTAATTTCTGTATGAATATCTTATATTGGTGTCTACACATATCTTGTTGAGTTGGCGCTCAGGTGAGGGGATTGGTGTCTCTAGAAATTTGGTTCTTGCAAATATTGTAAGAATAGGTTGGTGCTTACAGGTGTTGTTGAGTTGGTGCTCAATTGAAGAGATTGGCATATCCAATAGGTTGGTGCTTACATCTTGTTGAAGTTGTTCTCAATTAAATATATTGGTGTCTCTAGTAGGTTTGTACCTACAATCTTTGTAACTATAGGTTGGTGCCTACATACATTTATAAAGATAAGTTTTATGATTTTCTCCTGGTTGGGTTTCCATGTTAAACTCTGTGAATTGTGGATTGAGTTTATATGTTATTATTGTTTCTTAGCTAATGAATGATTGATGAATGGTTAAATAAAGTAAAAAGTATCTTATACTGATTCACTCCCCTCTCAGTATAAGCATAATTTCAACAATTGGTATCAGAGTAGTTTCCTTCAAAAACAATTTAACCGCTAGAAGGATGATCTCAAGTGCATATGGATTGTATTGAAGGTATCCCTATAAACAAAGATCCTTTGTTCGATGGAACAAAATATGCATCATGTATTATAAGAATGAATACACATTTTAAGGCTCTTGGGTTTGGTATTTGGGAATCAATCAAAACAAGTTATACATATGATGGTGGGAAAGAGTCAAGTGAAAACAATGAAAAAGAAATAAATGTTATCTTGAGTGGCCTATCATATTCTAATATTGTCAAGGTAATGAAGTATACATCAACTAAATAGATTTCAGACAAGCTACAAAACATTTATGAAGAGAGATCCAATGATTTTTCCAGTTGTGAATCAGAGACAGAAGAAATACAATTTGTGGGAAAGTGAAAAGGAGGACATGGAAAATACAAAGGTAAGCCACCCATCAAATGATTTAATTGTGGGAGAATAGGACATTTTGTTGCTAAGTGTCCATATGCAGAAAGGGAAGATAGTGATTATGAAGAATAATATTTCTCCATAACCATGGAAACAAATCCTGATGATCAGAAAGAAAATCCAAATTCAAAAGAATAAGATATTGAAGCAGAACTCATTAGTTCCCTAGAAGAAATAGACAAGCTTAGAAAAAGGAATATAAAGTTGAAGGAGCAATTGCAAAAACATGAAAATAAGTATCATGATCTTGAAGAAACAAAGAAGATAATTATCAACCTAAAGATTCAGCTAGAAGAAGCAAAAGGAATAAAAGTAATGAAAAGTTAGCTCAAAGAAAAGGAATAAACCTATGAGAAGTTGAAGTCCGAAGTTGTCTCATTAAAGGAGAAATTGAAGAATTCAAATAATTAGTTGAAGTTTTAAAAGAGAATTGGAACTTTAAATGAGATCCTTGGTTTCCAAATGTCACCATTCATCAAGATAGGTATTGGCTATGACGAAAAATAAAATACCCCCGAGGGAGATGAAAGCATTAAGGTCACAAAACCATCAGAAAAACAAAATGAAGAAAAGCCTAAAATCTATGTCAATAATCTCAAAGGCTCCATCAACAATGAAAGAAACAACATGAAAGGAAATGTTGACCAACATAAACCTGAGTCTTCTCACAATAATAACAATAATGAGTTCAAAGGAGCTATTCCACCAAGAAGGCCTTTCACAAACCAGTACCAAAATCTCTTTCTTGGCTATTGTTTCCCTTGCAATAGTTTTGGTCATAAGGTAATAAGTTGTAGAGATTATGAAAGAAGTTATCATGTGAGAAACATAAATAGAGGTCCTTTCAAAACCTTAAAGGATGATTACGTGAGCAAAAAAACTAGAAGTTCTCATATGTTTGCTAACATTAACTACAATTCATTTGTTCCTCTACTTGATTACAATAATAAATTTTATAAGTGTAACAACTATGGGCACATAGCACGTGATTGTAGAAGAAACATAACGAAGTCTCCTAAACAAAACAAGGAAGATTATGTTCTTGCCAAACATAAAGAAGAATACTCAAAGGTTTGGAAAAGGAAGCAAAAGAAAGAAAGAGGGAGAGATGAAAAAATTTGTTCTGAGAAAGGATGTGATAAGCTAGATGAATATGGCGGGGAATTCATTGTTTTGATTCTCACTCGTACACCCCCTTTCTAGAAAAGGTAAGGCTGGGAAATTTCCTTGTTAATATGGAAATTCAAATTTACAGTACTCTTTTGGATAAGATAAGTTATCTGATTGGTCCTTGTCAGAAAGGAATGTGGAGGTAGAAACAAATTCAAATACTGAATCTTCACCCCATTCAGAAGATCAATGCCATGACTTTGGAGTGGAAGGTTTGATCAATAAAAACAATCAAATAGAAGAATTAATGTTGGATACTTGTAGCAGAGGCAGTCTGGATAATGATCAATTAGAGATATACTTTTAAATTTCACATTAGAGTGCTTGAAGGGAAGCACAATCTCAGGGGGAGAATCCCTTTGCCATTGATTTCAAAGGGGAAGAAGGTGCAGACATAGAAAGAATTGCAGACACAAGGAAAATTGCAGACAGGGCGAGTATCAAAATCGAATAAGGGTTGCCATCAATGACATAGGGGGATATTATGGTAAATATTGTTTTCATTGATTTCAAATAAAGTGGGGGCCTACAGGTTTCCAAGATAAATATTACAAGCCTATAGAAGTCCAAGATAAATATTGCAAGATGGAGATTGTTGAAAGTATTATTTTTGGATTTTTGATGATCAATTTGGATACCCTATATTTGAATGCATTTTTACCCTACATACCTATCTCAAATGGGAGAAAAATTTATATCGTTGGAAAGCTTATTCTAAGATATTTCCAATAGTATATGGATTTACCTCTAACTCCCTAGGACTAAGGAGATATGTTTTTTTCCATCCAACAACCCAGCCAAAAAATTGAGGTCGGCTCAGTCAGTCTTTACAGGTTGTCCCTAAAAGTAAGGATATAATTACTATAAATATAAGATAGATGTGCACATTTGTATTGAAACCAAGCAAGGAATCAAGTCTGAGGTGTACATAAGTGATCTAAGGTGTGCTAAAGGAGTTGGGGTTTCTTTTTGGGATCTAGAGGTGTTCAATAGAAGTTTGGGGTGTTTTCTTGGGGTATTTATTATTCTCAAGGTGCGCTATGAAGGATTGAAGGTATGTGATGCTATCGTGTGAGCTGTTTTGAGGTTGTGATGCTGCAATGTGTGTTATTCTGAGGTTTTGATGTTGTAGTTTGGGATTATATTTTGGGAATGATTCTATGAGGCTCAATAGGGCATGAAGGCTACATGTGAATAGGGTTTGAAGGATTGTCAGTGGAATGAAGCATGCAAGTGAAGTTAAAAGTACTCTATGTATGGATATCTTGGATTGGTGTGTACAAATATATTTTTGAGTTGGTTCTCAGGTGAGGGGATTGGTGTATCCAACAAGTTGGTGCTTGCAAGTATTGTAACAATAGGTTGGTGCCTATAGGTGTTGCTGAGTTGGTGCTTAATTGAGGAGATTGGTGCCTACATATTGCTTTTTTGGTGCTTAGTTAAGGATATTGGTGTCTCTGGTAGGTTGGTTCATATAGACATTTATAAATATAAGTTTTATGGTTTTCTCCTGATTGGGTTTCCATGTTAAACCTTATGCATTGTGGTTTGAGTTTATATGTGATTATTTTTCTCAGTTAATTAATGATTGATGAATGATTAAAGTAAAAGGTATCTTATATTGATTCACCCCCCCTCCCAGTATAAGCATAAGTTCAACAATTCTTTGTATTTTAGTATTGTATTACATGATGTAGAATGACACTAGCATGATGTGGTGGTGAAATGAGGAGGATGTTCAGATGATGTAGTGAAAACATTAGACGACGTGTGTTTTATCTAGGCATATTAATATTTGATGCAGGAACAATGCAATTTTGATGCAAAACTTTAAGAAAATCAACGTAAAAGCAAATTTTTCATTACTCTCATTGTCCATTGTAAATATCAACTAAAAATAAAGGGGTCCCCTCATTTGGTTTTCACATGAGGGTACGGGGAAGAGATTATTGGAGTGAAAGGGATTTGTGGGGGCACTCAATAGGAGAAATAAATAGATATTTGTGGGGCATCACGAGATCTCTTGGATTCACAGGTAAATTTTTTGTCACCCCCCTCTTTTAAATATGCATATTTAAACAAAATTCAATGTGGTTTTTGAAGATGGGCTTTGGGTTTTCAATTTTCTCCATATTCCTCTCTTCCTCTCGTTCCACTCCTTGTCCCTCTTCCTCTTCCCCTTCCTCTCTTCCACTTCTCTTTTTCTCCCTCCTTCTTTTCCTTCCTCTTATGATCTTCCTTTCCATTGCATTCTCTCTATCTCTCTCTCTCTCCCCCCCCCTCTTTTCCTTCCTCTCTCTCTCTTCCTCTTCCCCTTCCCCTCTTACTCTTTCCCTTCCCCTTCCCCTCTTCCCCTCCTCTTTTTCTTTCCCTCTCCTCTCCCTATTCGTCCTTTTATTATCCCCTTATCTTCTTTTTCTTCTCCCTATCCCTTCTTCCCCTCTTCCTTTTCCTCTTTCTCTTATCCATCACCCCCCTCTTTCTTTTCTCTTCCTCTCATACTATAGTATTGTAAGTTCCCTAAGCTCTAATGGATGATTTCCTACCACTATAATCAAATCAATATAAAATAGGATTTCATGTTGATTTTCTCGTTGAGTAAATGGACCATGTTAGAAGTGAAATAATTGCATGTTTGTAGCAATGTGCCTAGAAATGTTTTTCACCCTTATCATTATTTCCTTTACACCCTTATTAATTATTTCTTGTATCTTCTTCTCTCAGAAAAAATCCCAAATAACAAATATAGGAGTTGAGTTATGCACATAAGCACAAAATCATTTTAATTATAGTTAGTTCACATATATGGCCTATATTTGAAAGAGTATGTTTGAGATGAGTGACATGATGCAAAAATTATAGATGGTTTTTCATTTTCTTGGCATATTTGGCTTACATGCAACAAAACAACTTAGGGTTTTTGAGTTAAGTAGAATGACGAACAAACCCAACATTTTTCATTCTCAATAATTTTGGTTTCTGATTTTTCTTCACTCATTTGGATTACATGCAATGAAACAACATAGGGGAGGAAACACTTTTTTTTGTTGGTAAAAAGATAAGTGGATGGTCACATAAGGAGAGATTTTGTTTACAATATTACTGTTTGTAGGTGATTCAATTTGAGCACACTCTAACAATCCAAATTGTTCACAAGACAAACAAAAAGAATCATGTAAATCCTTTTAAGAGGGCGGGGTTTACAAATTGCATATAATGATTAGGGGAGGAAACACCAATAACCTATATAATAAGTGTGACAATGTCACAAGCCAATAATCACAGACTTGAGAAATTCCCCTCATTTTGAGGATGGTACCCGGGGTAAAACACATTTTGTAGAAAGACGAGGCTTTTCGATAACTTGCTCATTTAAGATCTCAACATGTCACTTATATATATTACTTTGGAATAGAGCATGAGGAAATCCACCGAGAACTTCCCCTCATTTTGAGGATGGTACCCGGGTAAGACGAATTTTGTAAAAAGTTGAGTTTTTTTCGCTAGCTTTCTCATTTAAGAGATCAACATGTCACTTGTGGGAATTGAACCTGGTGTTGGGCTCTAAAGATGTCCTAAAAACATGGATGATTTTAGGGGCTAAATTTCGCTCATGGGATAATTTTCCATGGTTTCCCCCCCAAAAAAATTCATTATTCTAAAAATAATTCGCCCAAATTCTAAAGGATAAAATTATTTTACCTTAAAAATTGCCAAAAGTTTATACAAACTATATAAAATCCTTAGAAATTTGAATATTTTTACAAAAATATCGCCAAACATTTTATAGTTGGCATATGAAGGATTATTAAGATTCGTCGAGGTTTCTACATTTTAAAATAAATTTCTATCCTTAAAATCATCCTTGCCTAAAAACAACCTCTATGCATCAACCAAAGGTAGGTTCTAGCACAAGCGTTTTACTTGTCGCATACGTAGGTTCTTACCTTCCGTTTTCAATACCCAGCCTCCAGAGATGCAACACCCGTAAAGGAACAACAATCATAAAGGGAATGAAAGTTGTTCTATTCAAATGAACAAAAAAAGGAACAACAATCATCCCGTTCAAATGAACAACAAAAGGAACAACAATCGTAACAAGGGAACGACAATCGTTATATTGGGCCGAACTAATGTTGAATTAATTGCATTGTAGTATTTTCCCAACTTATCTAATTTGTCAACCCGGGGTTCGTAAACTGAC
>ML808486.1:89191-115173 GCA_009831015.1 Picea engelmannii | reverse complement strand
TGTTGATATCATACTGGATCATACCCAAAAATTGTGGCATGTTAGATAAAATTTATCACATGCACAATGGGTAGAATATAAGAAGGTGATGTTGAATCCAAAGGTGATGGTGAAGAAAATAACGGTGAATGAAAGAAAAATAATTTCTTATTCATAGATGTGCCATTGAGTGTGTTCATTCCCCCCATCTCTTCAGTGATGAAAACTCAAATGTATGATCTATAATATAACTCTCTTAGAGCATTATTAGAATATATGTGTTATGGTAGGGTGCTTGAATCATCAAAGAACTGAGAGGTTGTGATTTGAGGATATGAAGGTCTTATCAATCCCACAAAAATAAAATAATCTGATAGGGAATTATTCTTTAGCATGAATCTAGGCTAGATGGTATATCACAACACTATGTACTTAGCAACAACTTGAATGGTGGTTGTTTTTCTTCTTCAATGTAGTTTATTAGCCCAAACTTGGAAGAGAAGAGATGGTTACAAAGAGGATGTGTGCTTGCCTAATTTATCATTGACAAATATCAACTAATTAAAATATTAAGTATCTTATGTTCAAAATATTAATTGTTTATTACATAAGAAATTCTTGAATTATGAAGATATGTATCTTCACAAAACAATTGTATTGTTGTTTCAAACAATTTTCTAACATGGTGTTTAATAATACTCACTAGCCACAACAAGGTAGAAAAATCCAAACTATTACCTGTTTCATCCAATTAGATTTAATATCCTCAACTTTAATATCTTTCAAAATATTGTACCTGCATGCAATATCTTAATGGTTGGCAATACATTTGACTCAAAGGAGTATAACATATGTCTGTTTATTCTATTTTGATACTCTAATCTATTTGAAATCACAGACAATAATTCATGTAGAGAACCCTTCACCATATCTATATTCCCATAATTGGACTTTTTTCAACCCATGCCAAGTCTTGCAGCTAAATCGGGCACTATGTTTATTTGCAAATATTATAGCAAGGCACAAAGTTCATATTTTTACTCATGACTCCAATAAACAACATTCAAATGTCTCATAAGTGACTTGACACAATCATGAAACATCATTTTGAAAACAACTAGTAAAATAGATAGTGCTTCATCCACACTTGAGAAATAAATGTTTTCTTCTATATAATAAGAATACATGCGGTGAATTCATTTGATGTAATTATCACCACTATGAGAACTTATTACTTTGATTTCATATAGTCTATTATCTAAAAATGAGTATTCATAAAGCTTCCATTCAAAAAATTCAATTTTCAACACTTGAGAATATTTCCCTCCCTAGTTTATTTGTTTTCTCTCCTCTTCCCCCCCTTTACAAATACCTTATGATTAATCACATAAAACTATATCCTCCCCTTCATAGTTTCCTTTTCATCCTTCACATAAAGTTTTGAAAACTTCACTCTTTCCAATGATTAGTTGAAACTCCCTAAAAGAATGATGTCGGAATTATGTACAAATATGACAACAATTTCATAAAAGGAATATTTTTATCGCAAGTCACATTACAATACTATGTGTTCATGAATTAGATGCCACTTTGATGTTAAATGGCACAAAACCAACCCTTTCAATGCATGATCAGTTCAAGTGACATATAAGTGATGCACACTAGGTGTAATATGATGCAATCATGACATGTAGAAACAATCATAATATTAGTGTTTTGAGTATTGTAAGTATGACACAAATATGATGCTAAATCAACACTAACTTGATGAAAACACAGTCACGCAAAAATACAACACTAAAACCTGACATTGCCATAAAAAATTCATCCAAATGATTTGAGGGTTGTAGCAACACTACAACCCCATATTGTAGTAGTGGCATCACCTTCATTTATGTTTTCTTTGGAGTCTATAATAGTAATAATGATATGAATTTTATCATGGTAGAGTGGGGACTAAAGTTGTTTTTCAACCTTAAGATTTAGAATATAGCTATCATGGGTGACTCTAGCCTGGTCATTTGTATCCTCATGAAGCGTCTAAAAGGATCTAGTCCAAGGAGAGTTTTAAAAAATTGGCATCTTACAATGTATTTAGAGATGAAAAAAAGGCACTTGAAGGGATTGACCACTATCATTACCCTCCCATGTGTGTCAAGATGTGAATAAGCTAGAAAATTGGCTAGCCAATGAAAATGTAGGCATGGGTAATGCCACCTTGGAGTAGGACTAGCTTAGTCTCCCAGATATCGACCTCATAGGTGAGTACAATAATTTTCCTCTATTATATATATCCCAACAGTTTGAGGTTGATATTCATAAGTTCCCAAATGGGGTGCTAAGATCAAGAAATATATTCTTCATGGGACAGTTGCCTCTAGAAAATATTTGGTTAGTTTTTTTGTTAATGTATGCTCCTTTTTTTCTTTGGGATATACAGAAATTGGCATGGTTCAAAACCATTGTTAATATCATTTTGGAGAAAGATTTTTGAGACTCTGAAAATGGGTTTAATCCAGGGTAATCTCCAAACTACTAATGAGATTCTAGGGAACCTCTATTTTCTAATTTTTTCTATAGTTTTTTATTAATACATTTTGTTCATTTTGGTTATTAAAACAATTGTGATAAGATTATTTTTTCACTCGTAAAGGTTGTTCCCCATGTCAAATATTGGTGGGATACTTATTAAGTGCAACATGTAGGAGATGATTCTCAATTGTATTCCACATAAATCACATGGGGGGAATTGTTTTGATGTCCTCAAGGGGGACTATTTATGTATTGGAAATTATGAAGACTGGTACATGACATGGACAACCTTGTGTTAAGGTAAATAATGGATTGTTCCATAGTACATTAATTCCTTTCATACCTATGTACAAAACTAGGTATTCTAGACTTTGAGTGACACTTTCGTTCTAAAATATTACTGTGTCCTACACATATATATTCAAATAGAAATGGATTTTCTGGACATCTCTTCTCTAGGGGGATCTTATTGATATTCCATCAACATTGAGTAAAAATTTTGGTTGAGGGTAAGAAAGGGTTTGGGGCCAAAAATCAACATCAACACAAGAAGGGTAAATGTAGTCTTATGTCTCAAAACAAAGCCCAAAGTAAAGATAATAAACCTTAAGATAACCAATCAAATTCACATGCAAAGAAGAAGAATAGGAATTCAAAGAAGGGCACGGGAAATTGGTGTGATCACCACAAAATCCCTTGGAACAAGAATGATGAATATCACGCCAAATAGTCATTATTAGTCAATATTAAATTCTCGAACTCTAATTCAACTCTAAGGCCACAAGATTCCATGGATAGGAGAAAATAGATCATTGATGTGGAACCTAGTATTATTATTGCCACCATAAAGTTCCAAATAAGGGAAATAGAGGGGTTTTAGGAAGGTGACCACCTCTCTCACTCTTAAATGTGGGTGAGGGGGACACTGTTACATTTCATTGTTACCAGGAAAAACCAAAAGAACCCAATCTCAACTAAGGTCGTTAAGAAGATGAAGTTGCTAATGACACCACACCTACAATGATACACCATCGGTTGGATGATCCAGGGAACAAAAAACCACATCAATCAACGATGATGCCTACTATATGACATCAATCCCTAAGGAAACTTGGAATTCATCCAAACGTTATATAATTTTGTTCATGTTAAAAAAATATTTTTCTCACTGATCACCTTAATATTCCAATGCAATGTATAATGGAAATGAATGAAGCATGTTTTTCTATGAGATAGAGATGTTATTCTTAAAGGGGGACCATGGATTTTCAAGGACTTCTATTTGTTCTATGTTCCATGGTACAAATACTTTGACTCAAGTTGGGCCTAGAGAGATAATATTCTTTTATGGTTAGGTTGTTGAGCTTATGGACTTATTTCTATAACCAAAACATTTTGAATCTTATTAGAGATAAGATTGGGACTTTTCAATATGCAACTCTAGAAATCCTAGAGTTGAAGGGGGTTCCCAAGCTTCTTGCGATGATGGATATCAATGGGATTTTAAGAGAATCTCATCATTAGCTGGGAGTAATAGACCAAAGGCCACGAGTTTTCCAACAAAGGGGTTGTTGCCTGCACATGAATATCAATCCCTAAGGACAAGGAAGGTCTCACCCAAGATGCATTGCCAAGACTTTAGATGGATGGGACAAAGTTAAAAGGGATAGTTGCAATCATTTATACCTTCGTACTCTAGTAAACATTTTATCCATTCTTTCCATTCATCATTATATTGATATTGTATCATTCATAATATTATAAAATAGACACAACTATCCATTACTGAAAATAAGCTAAAATAACAAGGGAAGAATATGCTACAATGAAGTAAACATCATCAAAATACACCATCAACAAAATAAACAAATTTTGAAGTGGGGGTATTTTTTCAATCATATTCATCCTAAACAAAAGCATCATTACATCACAAATTATTTCTCACAATTGTCATAACTCGATACGAAACCCAAACTCCTTATGGTCCCTCTAGCTCTCAAACTCTTTATAGGCCAAAGCCTTAAGTATTTACACTTTCATTCTGGGACATTTAGGTTCCTTTAGGCCATTTCCTTATTGCTAGTGTAATGAAGATGATATGTTAGTCCATTGTTTCTTTGTTCTTTAGTGTTTTGTGGTCTTCTTTTAGTTGGTTTCTAAAAACTTGGGATCTCTTCCTAATTATTTGGCACTTATCTCCAGAAATGTCTATCTTCCTTTATCACTACTAATTGCTTATAATTCTAAGTGGTGGTGTGCGGGCCCATTTTCTATAGAGTTGATGCCACTTTGTCTTTATCAAAAATGAAAGAGCCAATACTTATCCCCAATTCAGAAGACAATCAAAGGGATCAAATCGTAAATTATGGGAGCATTCCCTTTCATTGTTGTCTATGTCATTCCCATGGCCATATTCTTCATGATTACACCTAAGGAGTGGCACTGAGAGAAAACATGAGAGGATGAAATCAAACATTGGAAAATCATCAAGTCTGAGTGAGGACCCCTCTCATGTAGATATCACAAATCGAGGGGTTCCTTCCTTGGATAAGGAAGTTTCAAACTCAACGACTCCTCAAGTTTTTCGGTGTTCAATGACCCATTAGGAAATATGAAGGGATGTGGAAAATATTTGAAAAGAAAATTTTGATTTGTTAAGACTAGGGTTTGATTCCCCTAACTCATATTTTTTAGAGGAATTGTCTGCACAAATTCTTGTTTTGCATCTTCACATTGGGATTTTGATCATATGTTCTCCGAGCTCATTGGTCATGGATCATGCATTCAACTGAAGGGCCTTGAGATTAAGGATTTTCTAGTTTGGGTATTACTTCAATGACTAATTTGGCATCTTTATTATTATTATTATTATTATAAAGGCATCAACAACTATTTACAGGCATATTCCAATGAGGTAGGTAAGGGTAAGAATTTGATGAAATAGAGCAACTCCTTCCCACTTATCTCTAGGGCAATAAGCGCTAGGCTTCAAGGGATGTAGAGGCTTGGGAATTCCAACATGTTGTTCCAATGTTTTACCCGCTAATAATTTGATGGAGCATTATGCTATTACCCTCTAGATTTCTTTGTGATATGGGGGTTGTGTTTTATGGTTGTTATTTGTGCATTGGATCTTACATTTTTCAACCCATTTTGACATATTAATAAACAAATAATTAAGACCTCGTAGAATTTTTTTCATAAAAAAAAATTTAAGAATAAAACATTTTTAACAATAAATTAGATTTTAAATAAATCTTAAAAATTAAAAAAATTCCATAAAAATTAATAAATAATATATATAGAGAGACGGTTACATATTCCAATCCATCCCTAAAAATTATCATCCACACCCACCACTAACTTACAACTCCATTACCAACATCCACACTAATCAAAATGGTTCCCAAATAGTATGTCACCGATATGAAACATGTGGTGACCGAATTATGGAATATGTCACAAATGGCAAATACATCATGTGTCGCGAATATGAAACTTGTTATCAAGAATAGTATATGTTGCAAATGATAAACACATAATGTGTCACAAAGAACAAGTGGTGAGATACATGTCACAAATATGTGCAACAAGATACCACAAACTTCCATAAAATCAACACGAAACCCATTAAAGGTGTTGCCATGCAGATATACCAAAATAGATCCAACATAATTACAATACCAAATTGCTTGTCTACAACATAAATGAGTTTTTTAACCAACCCAAGTTAAGATTTTAGTTGTCCATTACGCAAAAGATCTTTATTATTAAATATTAAATATTGTTTAATAATTTGTATATAATATTTAAACATGAATCACTATTCAAAATGTTGTTAGATAAAATTAATGGACAACAAACACAATGACACATATATGCTAACGAATAGTGTAAAATATATATATATATATATAAATTAGATTTGTTAAATTTTAAATGATTTTTTAAGTTTCATTATAAATATAATTACTAAAATTTAATATATTTATGAATATATCACTTATAATTTAGAAAATTTGTTTTCGAATCTATTTTGGAATTTATTTACATAAACGTTGGTGGCAAGTTTATGCCTTCATCGACTAGTTAGTTATGACATTTTACTATTAATAAATTACAATTGGTGTTCAACCAATCTCCTGAATAATATGTTAACATAATTCTAGGTGGAGTTAGAGATCAACTAAGTTCATGTTTAATAATATGTTAACATAATTCTAGGTGGAGTCAGAGATCAACTAAGTTCATGTTTGGAAGAGTCATACTAAAAGAAATTTCTCATGAGAAATGTTTAAATATACAATATTATTCACACTATATTGAAAATCACACACTATATTGAAAATGCGATATTGTATCGCAAATGTTATTACATCTTGTTATGTAGTTTTACAACCCAGTCATGATGGTCATGATAGCTAGATTTTAATCACTAAAAACTATGATGTGCTATCTTGGTGCATTCTTTGTAGTCACTACATCTAGGCCTCAATATGGATGGACAAATTATTGAATATTTACATGTGGAATCTAAAAAATCATAATATATAACCTTACTCTCTCCTTATCATTTCATCTTCACAATGCTTGTACATTTATGTAATTCTTAGATATGGATAGGCAAGATGTAAATCACTTCATAATCCCTTAGGCTATATTGTTTATATCCGTCTTCATATTTTAAACGGATTCATCTGGGTGGTAACTGTTAGTTTTTCATAGCATTTAGGTTAAGTATGAAGTTCATTTCATTTTAACAATTAACCATAACCATAAATGTTGCAGCAACCAAGATCACATAAAGAAGCACCATGCACAAGAACACAAGATATATCCTGGGAAACCCTTCTCAAACAAGGGAGAAAATCCCAGCCAAATCCTTTGTTATACTCTTCAAGAGAAAGACCTTTTCACCAACAAGAATATCCTAGCACGCAAGAGGGTGCACAAAACCTAGAAACCCTAGCGCCCAAGAGAGGTGTGCAACTTTTACCAAGAAGTGTACTTGTTGAAATTTCCAAAACTTACAAGTGAGTGTGTGTCTATAAATGAAAGATTTCATCTTACTTATATTAGACTTATCCTATCAACTGAAGTGTCTATTGGCACAATAGGGTCGACCTCACTTAGACATATTAATTGTTTATTATTATAATAATTAATATTAATATTACTATTAATATTACTATTAATATTAATATTAATATTAATTATCTTTTACAATTTATCTTTAGACACAATAAGATAGGTCTGACTTGGGCCGAGGAGGCCATATACATTCCTAGCCCCTGTCCCAGGCTGGAACCATGAACCCTTTATTAGGGGATTTCTCTCAGGTTTGTAAGCTGAGAGTAAGACTTCACATAGTTTCTATATTCCACATCTCACAGGTTTGTAGGCTGGAGGATGTCTCCTATAGCTGCAATCATTAACACTCCCTCTCAGCTAGGGAGGCATCCTCCATCAAACCAAGTCTCATACCGATGTACTCTGAGTTTTGATTTTGGCTAAGCTCATTCATACTCCCTCTTAATTCAGAAGGAGTTCTTCACCAAGTAAATGTTTGTAGTCTTCTTAGGTGTAGGAAGGTACTGCAAGTATACAATATTTCTTCTGTATCATATCTCTGATATGAAGGTATTTCATATTGTTGTGTTTTGAACCATCAGGAAACATTGGAATCACACGGCTCTTAGTTTTCATCATAGTATCCATCTCATGGTCAAGTAATTCTGTCAGAAGTTTGTGAAGCCACATGCTTTGCACACTCACTTCTATATATACTTTGTCTCTGGTGCACTCAAGGCCACAGAGTTTTGTTTCCTACTGTGTCAGGAAACCCTGGAAGACTTCAAGGTGGAACATCAACTGGATGTCCTCTTCCTATCCACTGTACTTTCTGCTCAATCTGAATCAGCATATTCTGCAAACTCAAGTTCACACTGGAGGCATATCTCGGATCATGTCCAACTATGTCTTAATACATGTTTTGTTGTTTCCTAGTGAGTCTGTCTTAGTTGACTCATCACATTCACTGCATGGCATGAATTAAGTCTGGTGTTAATCGGATACATCAGTGATCCAATCAATTGTGGATTAGTCTTGTCTGAATCATCATCAATCTTCTTCTTTAAATCTATCACAATGGGTTTGTATTTTGTTATACTTCTTTAATTATCCCACAGTATATTTCCTTGAAACAAGAAAACTTCATCGGTCCTCTGTCATACTTTTTGTCCCAAGAAGTAGTGTATCATACTCAGATATTTTATGAAAATCAAAAGTCACTTTGTTGAAGCTCAACCTCATCAAAGATCCATCCATCTGATGTAGTTTCCAATTCATGGATGGTAATGCAAATGGAATTGTATCGAGCTTACTGGATTAAGTGACTCGCCATATACAACTCCCTTTGTTTATGAGAAATCTTTGTCTATGGATATTGTTTTTTTTTTCTTGATACTCTTATCAGTTGCATGCTAGATCTTATAGATCCACTTGGAAGTTACCACAGACATCCCTTTCTGGTCCCTGAATAATATCTTATGCATCATTCTTTAAGATGTATTGGTATTCTTTTGTTATGTTATCTGGTCATGCGGGTTCTCTTGTTGCTTCTCTAAGACAAGGAGTCTCAGCATCAATGAAGTGGCTTATGACTGAAGGATAGCAAAAAATCTTTTTGCTTTCTCAGAATGTGCCTTGAGAAGCTTGTATGTTTCTCTGCCTCTAGCAGAGTGAGTTTAGGTAGGCCTTTTATGCCCTACTGCATTATCTCTAACCATATCAACTGGAGCAATTGGATCAACTTGGAATAATATCTTTCTCCCTCTGAACTGTTGAAGGGGGAGAAGGTATAGTCTTATTGTCAAACTTTATCTCAGATTCTATGGATCTTTGAAAGATTATCTCTTCTTTAGAGAAAAGGTTTATGCTTGTCTTAATCTGTTTCTGACCAGGGATGTCGATCTGGAATGTCTTTGAAGATTCAATGTATCCTTCTTTCATGAATAATGTTTTCTTCTTTGTTCCTTACACAAGGGACAAGGTTTTGGACTCTCGTACCAGGGATAATGGTCCAAGTTTTGAAAGCTCTTTTATAAGAAGAGATATTCCTCTTTTATTAAAAAAAATGAAATTCGTTGTAAGATTTAGAACTGAAGGATTTTACCTATTTGTAGTAGCGTTCTTCTTTAGAGAAAATACTTCTCGTTTCTTCTTTCTTCATTTTCTTGAGGTGGATCAGGATCAACATTGGCAGTGGTGGCATGTTGTTTTTCCTTCTTTCTGGTTAGACAATATTTAGCGACATGTCCATATTTGTCACATCTGTAGCATTGAACTTTTGAGAGGTCTCTTCTTTGATATGAAGGCTTTTCTTCTTTAAATGTTTGTCTAAAGTTTCTTTTGAATTTTCCTCCCTTTCTGGTATGAAGTGCAAGAGCATGATTTTCTTCTGAGTTATCTTCCACTCCTCTATTTCTGAGTCTTAGTTCTTCTTGAGTACAATCTATCCATAGTCGCTCAAATGTTGGTAGAGTTTCTCTTCCACTGATACTCTAGAGGAAGGGCTCCCATGATTTTGGAAGATTCTAAAGAGTAGGTAGGACAAGGTAGGAATATTTTCTCCAATTGTCTCTAGTTGTTCTTTAACTTCTAATAACTTCATGAAGAAAAGTGCAACCGTATCATCTTTCGTCATCTTAGTACTTTGGAGTTGACTTCTCAAGGAAAGAGCTCTGAGAGTGTTGTCACTTTCAAACATTCCTTTTAGCATTTTGTACATATCGTAGGCAGTCTTCGGGTTTGCAATTCGGGGTAAGAGATGATCTCTTACTAAGTAGATGATTATTTTCTTTGCTCTGACGTCATCTTCTTTTCTTATTTTCTTCTCTAATTCAGTTGTTGTTTCTAGTAGAGTTTTAGTGGTTGCATCTAGGAGATCTTCTTCTTCAAGAGTGACTAAAATCTTTGATTTCCAAGGGCTAAAGTTGCTTGCTCCATCAAGCCTATCTTCCATTGGAGTTATGTTCTTCATCTTTTCTTGAATCTTTGTAGTCTGGATTATGTTTGGACTTATGTCTGCCAAAAATCAAATTGATAGTAACACAAGGATGCTTGTTGATTCATAACAATGTTTCTTCAGAGAACCAAAGACATTTCTGCAGGAAATTTTGGCACCCTAGAAACCCTCGGGCCAAAAATCAAAATTTCTCTGAATTAGGTTCTGAGAGCTTATGGAGATGCACTGGAAGAGGTCGTACTCTTCTATGTTGGAATTAGCCTCAGTGTCTAAGTTTCAGGGGCTGAAACACTTCAGAAGGGAGGGTCGTACGAAATTTTCTGGAACCCTGGGAAGGTCGTACGGTTTTGCAGAAGTGAAGGATTTGCTGATAAGGGATGAGACTTGGTGGATGCTTTGTGCAATGGGTTCTTTCATGACCTATGATTTGATACCATGTTAGTTTTTCATAGCATTTAGGTTAAATATGAAGTTCATTTCATTTTAACAATTAACCATAACCATAAATGCTACAGCAACCAAGATCACATGAAGAAGCACCATGCACAAGAACACAAGATATATCCTGGGAAACCCTTCTCAAACAAGGGAGAAAACCCCAGCCAAATCCTTTGCTATACTCTTCAAGAGAAAGACCTTTTCACCACCAAGAATATCCTAACACATAAGAGGGTGCACAAAACCTAGAAACCCTAGCGCCCAAGAGAGGTGCGCAACTTTTACCAAGAAGTGTACTTACTGAAATTTCCAAAACTTACAAGTGAGTGTGTGTCTACAAATGAAATATTTCATCTTACTTATATTAGATGTATGCTATTAACTAAAGTGTCTATTGGCACAATAGGGTCGACCTCACTTAGACATATTAATTGTTTATTATTATAATAATTAATATTAATATTAATTATCTTTTACAGTTTATCTTTAGACACAATAAGATAGGGCCGACTTGTACCCTTTACACAATAACTAGGGTTATAGGTAGGTCTGCCTCTTGAACAATATATAGCAAAGGATCTGATACACCCACTAGTGCTCATCCACTAGGGGCTACATCCATAGGGATGTCATAGACATGAGTCACTGCATTACATAGATGAACTAGGTCCTCACATGTGCACTTATGCTCAGCCATAGTCACGTCTGCTCTACAAATCTACTTGCCCACTGCTACCGACAAGAGGATCATCTGGAGTCTTCACATCAACTCTGTTGCTATTCAGAGGTGGCCATCAAATCATCTTCGTTCTTATTCTCATGATGATGTGCCCAGTGCTTTTTGGGATTTCTCTAACTCAACAGATCTCTCTTACATTGGATAAGCATCTAGAGTTCTTCTCTCTCACGTCATGGAGGAGGCCATATACATTCCTAGCCCATGTCCCATGTTGGAACCACGAACCCTTTATTAAGGGCTTTCTCTCAGGTTTGTAAGCTGAGAGTAAGACTTCACATAGTTGTTATATTCCACATCTCACAGGTTTGTAGGCTGGAGGATGTCTCCTATAGTTGCAATCATTAACAGTAACTAGCGATAGATAGATGTTTTGTGTTAAGGTTTCATGTTATTGATATCAATTTCAAGTGCAAATTTATTCATTTAATGATATTGTAGTTGAGTTACTTCTAGATTTTTTCATGCCACTTATGTTGGTTTATTTATTTAATTTTTTAATATATATATAAAAAATTTAATCATCATGTCATAAGCTAGTGGTTGTGTATGTGAATTGAAATTGATATAGTTGTTATGGTGGTTGTGTTAATTTTTCTAACACACATTTGAAACAAGTTGGTAGTAGAGCATCATTTTACACAAATTTTCTCAAGTTTATACAATAGTTATGGTTAAAAATTGTTTTCAAATGAAGAAATTAAGAAAGGGAAGACAAATTGTAGAATCACATTACCAAAATCAAGAATATGGTTGGACAATTTAATATCATTGCTAATTTATTACATTATTAACATCTTATGTCACAAGATTATAGAATGCTACTATCCACTAGAAGTTCTCTCGGAGTAATCCAACCCTAAAATCAAGTAATGTTAGAGGATTTTCATTGTTAATTTGGGTTCCTCTATCAAAATGAAACTAAGGTGGAAAAATCTACCTACAATAGTTAGATGGTTTCCTTGTGACTTGGCAATTCGTTGAGCCTATTAAATTTATTTTATAGCATGCAATAATTCACAAATGAAGAAAAAGTCGCATTCACAAAGCTATGCATGCATGGATATTTACAATGGGGTAATTTATGTGAGTACATAAAAGTCCTTAGTGTTACACCAACCTTGCCATGTGATAATTTCAAGATCATTGTTAATGATAAATTTTGTCTCATTAATTATGAAGGAATATCAACAATAATGCAAATGCATGTGATATAAGTCCAACTAGATGGTACATGCCTACATCCAAGAGTTCAACCACTATATAATTTAGTGTAAAGTGATGTATATACAATAAATTTGGTGACTAAGTTGATTAGTGGATAGATCATGTCATTTAATAAGGAACTTAAGATGTTTGACATCCAAACTCTAAACCATGCCTATCAAAAAGTTAAGTTATAAGAAGCTAAGAATAGTTGAGGAACCCTAATAGTGTTGTTGTCACAAATACTAATTCAAGCACATATACTAATCCACTTTGTTTGTCCTATGGCTAGAGAAAGTGTAGAAATTGGAACTCTCCAATCAACATTAATACCTTGAGGCCTCATCGTGTATAGATCTAGTGCGAGAGGACAATTCAAAAGAGAAGAAGTAATTAGAAGTTATTACATTTCTATTTTGAGTAGTTCTAGGAATCACATTAATAAAGCACACTCCATTATACTACAATAAGGATTTGTTTTTCCAGATAAGGAATTATGTAGGACTTGATTGTTAGAAAATGAGATCAAGAGGAAAATTTAGGAGTTATTGGATAAGTTCCTCACTCAACCCAACTTGTCACCTTGTGGATCCACCATTGTTCCAATTTCAAAGAAGACTAGCACATGGAGAATGTGTGTGGACTATTGTATTTTGAACGTAATCACCATCAAGAACCAATATCTATTATCATGCATCAATGACCTAATATATTAGCTTTAGGGAGATAATTACTTTAGTAAGACTGATCTAAAGTGTAATTATCATCAGATCTATATCAATCCAAAGGATACATGGAAGAAAACTTTTAAGACACGACAAGGATTGTAATTTAAATGGTCAATGATGTTGTTTTTTTATATTATCAGTGCCATTGTGATGTCCATGAGGATGATGGACAAATGGATATAACATTATCTTAAGTATTTTCTAATTGTGTACTTGGATGAAATATTGGTTTCCAGTCAAATCTAAAAGGACCACATGAAGCACTTGGACCAAGTGTTCATGGCATTATGACAACATAAATTAATTGTGAACATGAAGAAGTGTACATTCAGGAATACATAGCTTATTTTTCTTAGAATCCTTATGAACCAAGATGAACTCAACATTGATCCAACAAACATTTTTAGGAATTATTATATGGCAAACTAGAGAAGAACATTCATGACCTACAAAGCTTCATAGTGATGGTGAACTATTTTAGAAAGTTTATCACACAATTTTCCACATTGTGCACCCTCCTAATATAGTGACCACTCCTAATATTGTTTCTATTGGAATATATGGCAACAAGAAGCATTCAAAGAGATCATCATCAAGATATGATTTCTCTAGTTAGTTCCTTAGTTGACATTTTACGAGCCCTTGATATTGAGGTCGATGCCTCTAGACATGGAATTTAATGTGACATTGATGTAGTACTAATGACCTATTGCATACAACTCTAGGATTTTTTTAGGTGTGGTTTTGAATTATTTGGTGTATCACTCATAGATGTATGTGTTAGTTCAAGTAGTGGACTCAAATAATTATTTGTTTGGTAAGAGACTATTGTTCATAATGACCATAATTCCTCTAAAAATACATAAATTTTGAAAATGCACACCACATGAAGTGGATTACATATTTGCATCAATTCAACATAATGATTAAGTATAGAAAAAGAATAAAAATTAATGTGACATATTTCCTATTGCTACCACTATTAATCATATGGATAATATTCACACAATTTCAATAATTTGGTTTGAAAACTTTTAACTAATGGTATGCATTGTTCCCAAACTTTGAGCACATTTATACAATGTTATAAAACTTCTTAATGACCCAACTAAATGAATACTTTTGTGACTACCCACTAATGGACATAATTCTGTACAAGTTGAGCACTATATGTGTTTCTTAGGGAGATAGACAATTGTAGTTGTTTTCTGAAGTACCCCATTCCATGATTCTAGGCACTTTACACTAGATAAGACATTTAGGATTCATAGAGATATTTCTACCAGACAAGGATGGTGCAGATGGTGGTAATGTTTGTGAGGAGTCATTCCCTCTATAGTATATTGAATCCAACAAATAAAATTTTGGGAAAAATAAATTCACTTTCAATATCAAGTAGACCATAGGAGTCGATTGTAATGGATTGTCCTACAAGATTACTAATGGTGAGTATGGGAAAGGACTATCTAATGGTAGTCATGGATCGCTTCAACGAAACGGTCATGTTGATATCGTGTAAGAAAAAGTTACAACCTACTATTACTAGGATGCATAATTATTCTTTGAATGAGTTTGGGTGTACTTTGGCTTACCATCTTCAATCATATATGATTGTGATAGTATATTTCTCGTATATTTTTTGCAGGAACTATGGGGTTTTATGGGCACCAATATGAGGAGGAGTATTTCCTTTCATCCTTAGACAAATGGTTAAACATAGGTAGTAAATCTCACCATAGCCCAATTATTTTTCATTTTTAACATAAACATCCAAAGACATGGAATGGCAACATCTCATGTGTACAACACAATTATAATCATGCACTTGTTTTTCATTTTTAACCATAAACATCCAAATACATGGGATGACAACATGTCATATGTACAATACAATTATAATCGTGCATTATGACAGTGCAATAGCCACTTCCCCTTTTCAAACATGCCTTATATTACTACCAAAGGACCATTAACAATATTGGGTCATATTCCTCACAATGATGAAGGATGTCTTCACACATGAGTAATCCATATAAGTTTCATTAACCACATTTAAAAGATTCATGATAAATTTTGAGGAGCTTTACATTTGAGTCAACAAAAAGCATGATCGAGACTACACAAATCAACAATTTTGTGTAGGAGATAGAGTATTGGTATACAAGCAGTTTAAGAAGAAATATAGGAAGATTGAGGAACTTAGATATGGACCTTATATTATACTTGTGTAGATTGGAGATGACACATTCAAGTTGGACTTACCAACATGCATGGACATTAATCTAGTGTTCAACTCATTGCTTGAAGCTATATGAGCCATCAATGTTAGATGGATGGTGATGAAGAGGAATCTATCATGTTGATTCCTGAAGAGTTAGTGAATAAAGATAGCATAATGATTGAAGTAAATATAATTCTTGACCACAAAGAATGAGCAATTAGCGAAGGAACCTTGAAATTTTATCAAATGAGGTTGAAATTATAGTTGTCCTAAACCGATAAAAGGTATATATTGGAGCATATATTCAAACTAAGTTTTTTCAACTAGTATGAAAGTTCTTTGGGACCAACAACTTATAAGTGGGGAAGTTTGATGTTGAATGGAGTTAAAGATTGACTAAGCCGACGATTAAGCCCACGATTGGAGGAGTCATGCTAAGTGAAATTCCCCTCAAGAATTGTTTAAGTATGGGCATATATAACTTTGGTTGTGTAATAGAGTGGTAATACTGCATTATGTCATGGATGTGATATATCTTGTTAACTTGGGTTTTTCTTGGATAGGGTTTTCCCACTATAAAATCATGAGTATTCATGTTTGATGTGTATGTTTGTGCCATTATTTATCTCTCTCATTTTATTAAGAGAGTTGGCTACACCAATTGTGTATG
Organism: Picea engelmannii; assembly: GCA_009831015.1. Taxonomy (NCBI): domain Eukaryota; kingdom Viridiplantae; phylum Streptophyta; class Pinopsida; order Pinales; family Pinaceae; genus Picea; species Picea engelmannii. The sequence goes on along the minus strand of ML808486.1, from coordinate 98,637 downwards.
TCGGTTTATTGAAGTAATTATCATGCCATAATTCAATGCATGTGCCTTGAACTTGATGCAATTGTTTCCCTTGTTTGTGTGTACATGTTTGGATTCCAAACAACTTTATTTGATTAACTCTTGGTAACTACCTTAGCCAATAGTGTCTTATGTCATCTAGATAGGATTGGAGATTTTATAGTCATGGAAGCAATTCCAAGACACCACAAGATAGGTGCACCCCACTATTATTTGACACATATGTACGCAGAGAATATGTCTCACATAGGGGGAGCAAGTAAACATATTCACCCCACAACTAATCAACACATTGGTCTAAATGCACGACAAAATGACCCTTTTTCATAACACTCCAAATAATGGAAATGAAGGACTTTTTCTATTGTGCTAAGTCCATTATCGGATTTGAATGATGACAAACCAAAAAAATCAAAAATACTAAAAATTTTGACCTCCACAAAATTCACAGGAGAAGATACTACATTGAAAAAAACCTGAAGATGAGTTAAGGCTGTTATTCTCTTGGTCCTTTAGGCTGTTCAACCTCATGGAGGTCATTAAAATCAATCAATCAATCATTATATTAACGACAAACATCACTAACTTATGACACCTCCATTAAAATAAATAAAAAAATGGGAATGTGTTAAACCAATGATCAGAGCCACCCTTCTCAATGTAACCATTTACATAAAAATCATAATATGGTAAGATTTATACACTGGACCAGCGATCACAAGGAAATTATATGAGAGATGGCGAGGAATCCATACAAATTCAACTATCGACCTCCTCGAAGAGGTCCAGTGTCGCACTTAGGAAACTCTTTATGTCGACAATTTCCAAGCAAATATTTGGAGTGTTTGGTGCTGAATGGATTGACTGTAAATTGTAAGCGAGCGTCGGTGATTCATGAAATTCACCTGTGGGCAGTTGGCATTAAACATTAGGTGGTTTTACTGATTTTAGAAGAGTGGAACTGACGGGCGATGGCCCAACTGTTTAAATGAGATGGTATCATTCGTTCATGCATGCATGCAGAGCGGATCATTCATAATAATAATGGTGATGATGAAGAGACAGGGGAGTATGTGTGTGTCGAAATGTGGCGGAAAAGGCGGATTTTAAGTGAAGAGAGAGAAGGCAATGACGCAAGAGTGAATTTGTTTGATGTCATCGAGAAGATTTTACCGTCTGCTATAAAGGCGTGGGTATGAGGCGGTTCCTTAAAAGCGTGGGGTGTGTCGGGTGAGGCCGGTGGAAGCGCTGTATGTCAGCCGACACGTGAGTTTCGTCGATTGGGATGACTTCATAAATGACACCAAGACAAAACCCACAACCAGTCAAAAGAATAAAGCAGGGGAGAGCAGAAAAGAGCATCAATCACAATTTCTTACTAATCACAATAACTGCTTTGGTTTTGGGTTTTATGGTTGACAAAATACTAGTCAAAGTTTAAATAGCTAGACGAGGAGATCGTAATTTTCCACATGCATAGCATGGAATGGCAATGGGCATTAGGGTAATGAAAATGGAAGTGGAATGGAATGATATATTCTCCTCCTGAGATAGGCAGGGCCAGGGTTAGGGTTACAGTTAGGTCATCTAGGTGCCTACGCTCGCTTCTTCTTTCTTGGTTTCATTCATTCATAATTCTTTCATTCTCAGGAGGACGTATAATGGAAGGCATGGAATAATATGCAATATCAACATATTCTGCATCTGCATTTTGTGGCCCCGCTCGTTCAGCATCGCATTGCATTCAGTATATTCTTGTCCTTAGAAGGAAGGTTAGATTTGGGAAATCGTATTCATATCATTTATATTATATATATACACATAAAGTATCTGTCAATTGGTCATGGTTTAGGGTTGGAGGAGCTGCAATATCACAATTTACAATGCAGGTGGATGTGAAGCATCAGCAGCAATGCAGTGATGATCAGGGGGGGAACTCCTCCCGCAAGAGAGGAGTTACAGTAATAGATGTTGGTCATCCTCTTCATGATGATCATGGGGAAAAGAGTGCTCCAAAGCGTGTTTCTGTTCGTCTTAGGAGTTCAAGCGAGAGTAGCAGCGTTGGGGAGAATAGGAATGGAGAAGGAGGGTCGGCTGTAAGGCAGTACGTTCGTTCCAAAATGCCTCGGCTTCGCTGGACTCCAGATTTGCATCACTGTTTTGTTCATGCTGTCCAACGATTGGGAGGCCAAGACAGTAAGTGTTATACTGTGTTATCTCACGTGGTTATCAGGCTTAGTTTACTGTATCATTTAAGTTCTAGCCTTATGTCAAGGGTACAGCCACAAAGGGGTGATGTTTTTTGTTAACATAATGGTTGATTGGTGATGTTTTTAGTTAACATAATGGTTGATTTATTGTGAAGTTTTCTATTAACATAATGGTTGATTGATTGTAAAGATAAAGGGTACAACCACACAGGGGTGGTAATTTTCATTAACATAATAGTTGATTGATTGTGAAATTTTTCGTTAACATAATGGCTGATTGATTATGAAGATAAATATGTTTGGTTATTTTGCCTTTCTTTCACAAGGGACTATAAAATATTCTCATACATTTATTCTCTTTGGGAGGATCCGGGCCTGCAGCATCATCTGCTTGAGTAGCACCTAAACAATATTCAATCTGTGCAGGAGCAACCCCTAAACTAGTTCTGCAGCTCATGGATGTCAAAGGACTCACCATTGCTCATGTGAAAAGCCACCTCCAGGTACGCTTTCCTGCACTACTTTCTAGTTCAAGGATTCTTCCCTGAGTTGCCTTGCTTTCTCCAACTGATCTGCTCTGGAACCTGGATGTTAATACTATGTTAAATTCGTTTTTAAAGATGTACAGGAGCATGAAAAACGATGAAAACGGACAAGGTATGTACCACTTTTTGATTTCCACCCAAATGTTCTCGGGTTGGTTAATGCTAGGATTTTCTAGTCCGGGCCAAACTTGTTATCAAATTTTATATGATTAATATACGATTTAACCAGTCCCTTGTATGCTTGTTAGGTTTTCACAAGCTATTGTGTTCTTTATAAAGATGCCCATCTGGTTTATACCCAGATTGTATCAAAGATAATGCAGCTTCGACTGACTGTTTCAAGATTGTGTTGTTTTAATGGGTTACTAGCTTTCCTGGTGTGGATACAGGATTTACATGCCATTGGATTGCCTTATCTTTATCTCGATTTGTGCAGCCATCATTCAATCTGAAAGATATATGGAAGGACAAGATAACTTGATTTCAGATTGCTTACAAATGTGCGAGAACGAGAGATCATTCCTCAAGAATGGCTTGGAATCCCTTGATTACCAGGGCGTTTTACTGCGTCCTCCAAACTTGAATCCTTTGGATTATCGGTCATGTCGGATGAGGTGTGTCTGTAAGTTTTAAGGCATGATTAATACTAGAATCCCTCCACATCATTGCCGATTGCATGTGACTGTTTATTTGCTCTAGTTTTTAACTATTGTGAGATATAAGTAAAATATTATTCTAAGGAAGTATATTTGTCTGGTTTGAATGCTAGTTCAGACGTCAAAGTTCGTGGGTGTGTAGGAATTCTCATAAGATCAATATTACGGGAAATTCCTACTACATGTCTGAGAGAGAAAATGTCGAATCGAATTTGTTCTCCCATTCAATAGAACGGGAAACATTAAAACAGAAGAGACAATCGATGCTTCTTCAAGGATCGTCATGCTTGAGGCGAGAATTACCATCATACAATAATTTGAAGCTGCAACTCCTCGACAAAACAAATATAAAATCACAAGATCCAACCTCGGCTCAACAGAATTTTGACTGGCAGTCAGGTGTGCAGGAACAACTAGCTTTGCAATTTCAGGTATATAGACATATATAACTCTTCTGGTCATAATTGTTTTATTCTTAGTTTTATCGGCAAACAAGTGATCTCGGTTCATAATTGTTTTATTCTTAGTTTTTTTGGCAAACAAGGGATCTCAGTTGGCATATTAATTCCTGATATTGATATTGATGTAGCTACAGCGGGGACTGCTAACAAACCAGATAGAAAAGCTTTCACAATTTCACAGCTTAAATCAAGATGGGCAAAACTCACAAGTGACTCCAAGTAGCCTCGAGAAGGAGCAAGAAGTGGACAGTAGTTTATCCCTCTCTTTGTTCTCCAACAATCACAAGGATAAAAATAAACACTCAGTCAAGTTGCAGCCCTTGGAGTACACAAATGAAGAGCCTTACACCACAACTACTCAAACAGACTGTGTGCAGTCACCATGTGGGATTACATTGGACCTCACAATGTCCATTGGCTCTGGCTAAGCATCAGGTATTGCTGTGGCATATGCAAATATATAATTATGAGTTTTGTAATTCTGTAGTTGAAATCCATGCAGGCAAATGTACTATTTAACTATATTTTAGGATGTAGCTTTCATCCCTGAGAGAGTATGCATAGAAGAGAAATACTAGTCAAAAGACTGAAACTCAAACGAGCGTTTGCCCAACCGTCGAAAGGTATCATTCACTCCGCTCATTGATTATGAAGTTGATCAACCATGCAACAAATTTTTATGAAGTTGATCAACCATGCAACAAATTTGGAGACTATGTTTGTTGGTGCTTATAATAAAACAATTGTAGCCTTCGGTGCCCAATCCCAAAATGAATTCAGGATTTTGACAACATTCTGCTGTGTTCAAATTTGGAGGTTCATATACATATTTATATTTAGATATAATTTTTTTATTTATTTATGGTGTCATGTCGATAATTAAAAATTCTTAATATGAACCGAACCTAGAGTGGAATTTTGATAACCAGAACCAAGAATTTATTAGCATTTACAAAAACTGTATTTTTAAATTATACTTATTATTATAGCATTTTATATATTTTTAAATTATACTTATTATAACATTTATTTTATATATATATATTTATTTATATATATATATATATATATATAACAATATGTCATATTAAATAATAATTTATTTTAAAAATCATAACTTAAGTAAATATCAAATGGAGATTTATTTCCATTAAACTAAGAAGGTGTACATAACCAATTTACTTTAGATTTGAACCTCTAAGAGAAATAATGTGTTAAGTATACAATCTTAAATATATAACCCATTCCTTAAGTGTGTACATCACTCTCATGTTTAAATAGGTATAATTGTATGGTCAAGAGATGCATGTTCAAATCTCATAGAAACAAGAAGAAAGGAGAATGAAATATCGTCACATACTATGATTGTTAATTGAAATCTCATTTTATAGTTGATCCCCTTACCGCAACATGTAAGATTTAATAGTTGCTTAAGCTTTTCAAATGATTTTGGCTTTTTGATTAGGAATGAATCTTATTATAAGGCAAACTTACAATTGTGAAGTAAACCCTTTTATGTTTCATTCATTTTCAATGACTTAATAATCCATTCCCATTGATCCACCAAAATGAATGGAGGAGATTAATATTTAATTAGTGACTTAATAAATCCTTCTCTTTAATCCACATAGATGAATGACCACTGAATTTGATTAAAAATATAGTTCTATTTTGATTGGGAATAATTATTCCCATAAGGTTCATAGGATTATGAAACTTTCTCTTTCCTTCCCATTAGCCTAGAGAGATGGATGCCCAATGATCTGGATATTGTGATCTTGATTGGTAATAACTCTTGTCATAAGGCTCATATAATCATGAAGCAAACTCTTTCATGTTTCATCCCCTTTCAATGACCTAATAATACATGTAGCACCAAACAAGCAATAATGTTTGAACTAAAATGAAAGATTTTCTCTTTCCATTGTCATAGAGAAATGAATGTAGAATATTAAGCTTTCCCTTCCCATTGACCTAGAGAACTGAATTCTCATTGATCCATAGAAATAAATGCAAAAGATTAAGCTTTTCCCTTTCCATTAAACCTTATAAATGAATGTAGAACACCCCTTTCATTAACTTAACATTCCATTTAGCACAAAGGGTGCAACAAACGTTCGAATTAACATGATCAAAGAATTTCTCTTTCCATTGACCCAAGGAAATGAATGCAAGGTAGTTGGGAAAGAGAAGTAATCAACATAGACAGCCACAACCACTAAATTTTATATTCAACAGTGACTATTAAATCTTTTTGGGGTAGGATTGGAAAGAAAAGTGGACTTTAAAAATTTGAAGGTCAATACTAACAAGATACAAATCTATATTTTATTTCTAGTCAATTTAACATAGGAGAAAAATACTCTGGAAATATTACATAGTCCTTCTATCATATGTTGGAATCCAAATCCACACAAAAGGTGTCTAAAAATTTGATGGTAAAATTTTAATCTCTAAACATTTGATGATATTTTTTTAAGTAAGAAATTACTTAATCGTATATTGTTAAGGAATCGTCAACGAATTTTGCATTCATCATTTACATATCCTCTTGACCTTGGAAAGGGATAGGCCAACTTTTCTTTGAAGAACGTAGCCTAAATATTATGATGGCATGGAACATAGCCTTCATGCTAAAGGGAAACCATGCTTGATCAATGTATGAAACAATACCATTTCCTCATAATCTTCAAAAGTGTTAAAAGTGAGGAAAGTCAACGCATTTAAGAGAGTCTTGGTAGCTAAAATAAAGGGTTGAGCTTGAAGGCTTATAGTATGGTTAGGGTGAATATGTCCAAGCCTCAGCATGGGCTTGTCATCTATTTTCATTGATTCCATGCCCTCCATATGATGATTACATTGTTAAAAATATAACATCCTTAGTTAATTTTACTTTGATTAAGTAATAATTGAAAGGATTTGCTTAATCATTTTCATACCATCGCACTTTGAAGTAAAAATTTTGTTGTCCCTATTGATCAAACTCATAAATGCTCTATGTGAATGTGCTCTTTATAAGCTTGCAGAAAACTAGACCTCTGAAGTCCTAAGTTTTCTTATAATATTCACACTAGTTAGGGTGGTCAAGCCTTGGGTATTTCCATTTTCCATCTTAATTAAGGTTATGTACAATTCATATAATGATAAAGTTTTTGTAGGGTTCATCTTGAGAATAAAGGTTCGTCACATGGAGGTTTGTGACTCAAACAACCTCCAAGACATAATGTGAATGTAAGTTTGCAAGCCCAACTTTCTTCAAGATGTTATATCTATTGCATTTGAAAGATAAGATCATGGTCATCAACACTCTTTGTTTCAATGTTTCCATCTTGTTGTTCATTATACCTTCTTTTGGTTTGATGGAAAAACTACATTTAAAAATCTCTTCAATGTCTACTACCCTAAAGAAACCCTTGGTTGACCTTCATCAATTTGGATCTGGTGCAAAGGAGAATGAACTTGAACCCATTTTCTCTCCTCACTTATATAATTTTGAGGATATGTCACAAATTGGTTAGTCATCCTTGAATCTTTTTATCAAATGGGCTTAGCTACAACCTCTTAGTAGTATATTTGATCTCTTTCATGTCTACCCATTAACGCCTTTTCTCATGGGAAAAATATGTCTCCTAAATCCACGAATAAAGAAAATTGTCCTAGAAACAATGTGATTCCACCATTGAATCCAATCCTTACCCTATAGAGAGTGAGGAATTAAGTTTCATGCTCACTGAATATTTTATAAACAACTAGTGTTTGAAAATATGTAAGAAAGTAGAGAACTAGTCAATGAGATCTCGACATACATAAATGCCTGCCACCCAAAAAACATCAAACACAATGGAATAACAATTAAATAACTTGGCTTCAACCAAACCCTAACTAGGCCTAGAGCCTATAAGTCAAAGAAATAAAATTTCTTATCAAATAACATAACTCTATCAAACCAATTTAAGATTTTTTATTTACCTTAATGATGTAAACCAAAGTTTAAATGAATTGTTCCTTCCATATCATTCAAATCATATAATCATAAATTTGAAAAAATATTAAACCATATTTCACATTCATTTCATTAGTGGTGTTTAGTGCACCACTAGTATAAAATGTTAATCTTGTTCATCATCTTAAGACTACATGTTGAAATCACCACAAACAAAGTAGTTCATATGGAATCTCTTTATGCATGCAATGCCAAAAGGTGACATGCTCCAAAGTCATTTCATTTCATACTTAGATATGGCCATGTCCCAAGAAAGGTAATTTTGAACAATAAAATCAAACATGTATGCAACAAGCGTGGGTTACAAAAACTTGTTTACATCACCTTTTCCTTCCTCGTGTTGATGAAAAAAGAATTAGTACTAGTCTATATAAAATTGAAGAAGATGACAAAAAAAATAAAATTGAATGGTGACATAAAAAGTAAAAAAACTTATAGTATTAACTTTAAGGGGAACTAAATTTAAAATCTATATATAATATCATTGTCCATATAAAATTGAGCAAGTTCTTCAACATGAAGCTTATTATATTAAAATCCAACAAGCGTGGGTTACAAAAACTTGTTTACGTCACCTTTTCCTTCCTTGTGTTGATGAGAAAAGCATTAGTACTAGTCTATATAAAATTGAAGAAGATGACATAAAAAAAAAAAATTGAATGGTGACATAAAAAGTAAAAAAACTTATAGTATTAACTTTAAGGGGAACTAAATTTAAAATCTATATATAACATCATTGTACATATAAAATTGAGCAAGGTCTTCAACATGAAGCTTATTATATTAAAATCCAAGTTCTAGAGTGATTGGAATAGTTGTAAACCTATGCCTTTTCTATTGCGGTTTAAGACACCCTAATAACATTTTGTGAGAAAACCTTCATGTGGAGGGGTCATATGTTTCTATTAGACAATTTCCACCATTGTTTGTATCCATTTTGCCTAAATTTTTAAAGATCTCAAAGAAGTTGAAGGTAGGATCTGCAATTTGGGTCACTTCATTGTGTTTGGACAAGCTTACACGCCACCAAGACTTGGTATGAGGGATCTTATTTGCACTAGGGCCTTTCCTTGAAACCAATGTCTATCGATAATGGTTGGCTTATGGGGAAAAGTGAGCTTAAGTTTCTTGACTAACCTATAATTTTATTGGGGGAAAGACTTTTCCTTAAAGATATAGTTCTTTATCGAGATTTTGAAGTTGAAACCATAAATGTGAGATATTAATGTATTGCAATAGTTAGTGAATATTCTTATCCTTAAAAATAATATTAATATGTTATATATGATTGTTTCAAAAATTAAAGCCAAAACAAAATTTTGGAATCCCAAATAAAATCTATATGGGTTATGATAAACTCCAAAATTCTCATAATCCATTCTTTAAAACATATAAATGAAGCTTCACAATTATTTTGTTGAACAACTCTTAATACAATGAGACAAGACAACCAATGTATTGTGATAAAAATATTGTAAGTGTTTCATACTAGTTATTCATCTCATAACATCCTTAAAGACAAACATAAAAATCCTTTAATAGTATTGTAGATA
>ML808486.1:51842-82523 GCA_009831015.1 Picea engelmannii | reverse complement strand
TTGACCTCAACCACCAATGATTGTTTTGAACGACATTCATTGGTGTTGTGTCGGGGGCTTTTGTGGAAGTCACACCACTTCCCAGTGTCATTCTTCGTCTTTCCTTTACCCTTATTTTCATGTGTCTTGGACTGGTTGTCTAGAGGTTGTTGGTTAGGGCCATCTTTACCATGCTTTGGTTGTTGCATATTTGTAGACCCGAATTCCCATTTGTTTTGGTGCCTAAATTTCTACTCAATTTTGACAACATATCGATAGGTAGCTCCCAATGATGAGATGTTTAGGAAATCCGTTTTGATTTAGATGTACCTATGCAGAGCCCCACGGTATTTCAGAACCAGATGTCGCTCGGAGTCTTTGATACCCAGCTTGGTGCACAAGGTATGGAAAGTATTTGTGAACTCTGGCATTTTTTGGCTCTTCTCTTGCCACAGTGTGGTCCATCTCATGTATTGGTCTTCATAGTTATCAACAGGATAGTACTCTTCCTTGACCGCATCCACAAAAAAATCCCAAGTGGGTTCGGCCCCATATATTCCAGATTCCTCTGTGGAACTTTGCTCTCAGTAAGTGCCCCACCAATGTTTGACATGGGGGAGAGCCTTGAGGAGTGTGAAGGTGATATTTTCCCTATCAAAAATATTTTGAACAAAGAAATAACCTTCTAATAGATTTAACCATTTTTTCCAGGGCATCCGCATCTATCTGACCTTCAAATATGGAAATATCAAAATTAACTTGTACCTTGAAGGGAGAGGTTCCTCCAAAATGGTCGCTTGATGAAGATTTCATTGTTGCTATCGGCAGGCATTCAAGGATGTGTGCAAAATTATCCATCATTTCGTCCCTATGTCGCACGAGAGCTTGCTCAAGCAACAGGTTAATATAATCTTATGCTCCGTCATTTTTCTTTTTTGCCGCTATCGAGGATTTATTAGGCGTACGAGAGTGATTTTCCTTAAGAGAGACAAGATCGAGACCAAATGGCTATACTCGAACCTCGTTGAGGACATGTGCTGCAAAACGATCAAGAGCAGCCTGTTTTGATACCACTAATCCAAATTATTTTTGGAATGAAATGAAAGCAGAGATATTATAATTAAATACTCATGAAAATTTCCAAAAATAGAGAAATACATCAATACATGATTTGTATTAATGAAAGAATTGTAAAGACGCTGTAAAAATACAGAGTGCAAGACTCGCTAGAATGGTGGCAACTTTATCTCTGATAAGAGATGTGACGGCTACGCTCATTCGCAAGAAGATAATTACAATGAGGCTCTGAAGGCCTTTTTATGAAAAACATGAATGCCAAAACCCTATACATCCAAAAACCTAACCCTATGAGATGAAACACCAAAAGTCATGTGAGCCTCGTTGGGGTAAGTTAGTACATTAACTTTCTGGGGTCGTAACTTTTGCATACGATCTATGTTTGAGGCGCGTGATAGCTCGTTGGAAAGGTCTTTTCGAGAACTACGCATTATGTCGTCAAACTTTGACTCCATCTATATTTTGATTGTGGAAAGCCAAGAAAACACTGTTTAGATACACAAAATGACTCTCGAAGTATAGAAAGTTGTACTAACATGAAAATTTCCAAAATAAGCTAGCTGGAATAGGTAGGTGGCCACCAATATCCACCTGGATTCTATGTAGGGATTCAAGACAGCCCTGTAAGTGTAGAACCCACAATTACAAAGAAATGTCCCCATTACAGAGAAATGTGTTGAACTGAAAATTTTCCAGATGAGCCAGTTCGAATATGGAACATGTGGGTGGCCACCAATATTCACCTGGATCACCCAAGGTGGTGTTCCCTCCAAGACAAGTTGTTCACATGTCAAGCACTCCAGGCTAAGCAAGATGGTTCTTCCTCTAACAATTGATCCTAAACTCAAGCATTCCTCCTAAACATATGTCCAAGGTGGCCCCAATGATACTAGGGACCCATGCCTAGCCTCTAAGTGAAAAATGCCCTCCTCTAAGGTGGTCACTAAATATGTCTCATGTGCTCATCCTCCTCAGAAAGTGTTCCCTTATAGAAGATGCCAAACCACCACATGTGTGTTGTAATATACCAGGTATATTACATTTTTTATAATTTAATAATATGTTATAGGTTTTTTATTGTGTAAATAGGAATTATAATGTAAATGATAAGTCATGACCTTTGGAAAGAACATGACTTATCATTCCCCACGTGTATTTATATACACTTATTGTATTTCATATGATGTCAAGTAAATATGTAAAATGAATAGTAAATAAATATTATTTATTATGGAAATATGGAATTGTGTTTTGTATTCATGATGTTCTCATGAAGTGGACCACCAGATGCACTTCATTTGGTATGATAACAACTCTCGATCCGGATTTTGGCCACAAAATTTCAAAGTTTCTCTAATTTATCAATGTCTTTGACCAAGTTAGGGAATTTTGCTATTAAAAACAAAAACAAAAATCATCAAAAATTATCATTGAAGAAATAATCCTTCAGCTGCCAGAAAATTAGAAGAAGTTAGTACCAGATATCAAGAAGAAGAAGAAGAAAAGGGAAAAAAAAAGGGAGAAGAAAAAAGAAAAGAAATAAAAAATGAAGAACAAAAAAAAGGTAATTTAAAAGAAAAAGTCCAAAGAAGAAGGAAAACCATTGGCACGTGGTATTTCCCTATAATATTAAAAAAGAATTTACAGTGGTAACCTTTTACAATTTTTTTACACGTGGGATTGAAGCCAAAATAAAAAGTCAATGACCTAAGACTTTTGGAGTAATATTAATTCAACCCCAATTAACTTGTGTAGAGGATATTTATAAAGGAAAAGTAAGAAGAAAGGGTATTAAAAGAAGATATAACTTTTCATAAGTTACAAAGTTATTTTAAATAAAAAGTGATAAGGTTTAAAAGATAAAGGGAATTATTAAAGTTGCTTAATATCTTTTATTGAATTGGAAGGCAATTGAAGTAATATTCAAGCTATTCAAAGGAGAAATATATATTTATAAAGAGACATATATTGAATAATCGAGAAGAAAAAAAAGGAAACCATGAACAATAAATTCATTATATAAATCTAAATTTTGGACTAAATGTCTTTTTTGTGATATGGAGTTTGAGTATATGATAATTTTTAAAAATCATGATAGCAAATTACAGTTGGAAATTGAGATGGAGAAATATTTTAATGGGTTAACAAAGAAAAATAATATTCACTTCAAAGAGAGAAATCGGGAACTCATCACACAAATTGAAGAACTAGACACCAAAAAACAAAAATTGGACAAAGACCTACTAGAACGAGATCAAGAAATATCACAATTAAAAATCATAATCAAAATTTACTAGTAAAAAATAGGAAGCCAAAAGACAAGAAACAAGAGAATAAAAATTCAGAACAAGAAAATCAAGGTCTCAGAGAGAAATTAACCAAAAAAGAGGAAGAAAGCTCATGCCTAAGGAACCTTAATCATAAATTGATTGAACAAATTAAAAAGATGAAAGATGAAAATCCAAAGAATCAAGATATTATAAGTGAATTTGAAAACTCGGATAATGAAGAAGAACTTTTACGTCTAAGGGCTCATAATCGAAGTTTACTCACACAAATTAAAATTTTAAAGAGTGATAAGAAGTCGCTATAGAATGACTTAGATCAACTTATTAACAAAGAATCATTGGTTGATAAAGAGACAATGATTGAACCTATGGAACTAGAGAATTCTTCAGATGTAAACATCCCAATTATGGATAAAGGAATTAATACAGACTAAGTCAACCTTACGACTCAAAAGGATGAAAATCCAACTAATGTAAAGAGGTCTTCAAATTTCCAAGTACAAACAAGTTAGGGGTACAAAGAAGACTCAATTCCAAAAGTTAATCAAGAAAAAACTACAAGTATAAGAAGTAAAGATCAAGTTGCAAGGATGCCTTATCGACATCCTAATCACAAAAGTCAATACTTCATCCAATCAATGTATCAACGGAAACAAATGATTGATATTCCAAAGAATATCACTTCCACTACAAGTGGTGCTCAAAGTAGAATCTATTAGGGGAGTCGAAATACATCATGTTTTTCCAAGAACCCTTTAAACACACAGTTTCACAGAAGATTGAATTAGGGTGGGCAAACTTCTTTACAATTTGACAATTTTGCTCAGCACTTAAAGGATTCTATCATCTCAGGTCCTCAATGATCATTTACTCAAGAATGAAGAATCAAGAGACAATATTACAAGCCTGAGCAAGATATAAGTCTTTTATAACCATGCTTTGAGGACAGAGCATTTTTAAGGGGGAAATACTTGTAATATACCTATATATTACATTTCTTATTATTTAATAATATGTTATAGGTTTTTTGTTATGTAAATAGGAAATATAATGTAAATGATAAGTCATGACATTTGGAAAGAACATGACTTATCATTCTACACATGTATTTATATACACTTATTGTATTTCATATGATGTCAAGTAAATATGTAAAATGAATATTAAATAAATATTATTTATTATGGAAATATGGAATTAAGTTTTGTATTCATGATGTTCTCATAAAGTAGACCACCAGATTCACTTCATGTGCCAACTACCACATTAATAAGTGCACCTCATTGACATTGATCCAAGGTAAGTATATATCCATTAAGCTCTCCAAATGTATGTCAACAAAATACAACGAAGGGACTAGGGACATGGGGGCTTCACCTTGTTGACCAATATCTTATCACGCTCATTCATAAAGGGGGTTTTAAAATAGTGAAAAATAAGTCAATATATCGTAGGTATTGTTGGGGGGGATAAAGGCTATGGGAAGGTTTATAGGTATTGTGGGGTATAAAAAACGATATGTAACAAAAATATGGGATATCTAGTAAAAAACAATGTATTTATTTGGAAAGATGTACTAGGAGAGGGGTTCAAAAAAAGGATTTTGTGAGGTATTTATCAATATCTAGTGAAATTAGGGGTATTCTTTAATATCACACAAATGCACATACTATGTCATAGGTTCACCTAGTGAAGACCCTGTGACGAGGGACCGCAAGTCCTCCACATCACATGAATTGCTCCCATAACTAGGTCAAAACACTTTTGAAGAAACCAAAAGTTATCACTCCTTTGTGAGGAAAGTGTTTTCTCCAACACCAATCTTATCTTATGTAATTCAAGTGTAATTGCAACCTACAAATCCAAGTCTTCTATAGTCTTGGAAACAATCATCAATCCCACCAAAGGTTTTGGAACTATCTCCCAAACATCACTCTCCTCCATCATGGCGTCACTCTACACATGTTCTACAAAACTAGGAGTCTCAACCATGGAATAAATCAATGAAACATGGTTAATGAATCTCTTAGGAGGATTACTTTCCCTAATTAAAGTTTTAGGACCTCCTACATGCTCTTATGCATATTGTAATTTCTGAGTAAGCCATATTGACTTTTAGCGGGATGAAGTATCCTTGCCTTGGCTCTCTTTGTATAAATATGTTTCTAATTATAGTCTATAAATACCACTATCTCAAACTCCTTTGTCCACAACATGGGTTTGACCCCTAATGATGACCTTCTTAGCATCAAGCAAGGCCACATAATTTAGAGTTATCCTGCATGAAACTAAAAGAAGGTTCTTCATCAAACCATGAACAAAAAAACATCATTTAATTTAAGAACCTCACCTTAAGGCATTCAGAAAGAGATGGATCCTAATACCTTCATGGGATAGGTGGCATAATCACCCAACTCCACTCACCCTCCTCCTTCTTTCTCTCTAAACTTGTTAAATAACTCCATGTCATAATTCATATGTCTTGATGCCCCATTGTGCACATACCATCCACATTAGACACAACGTTGGTTGAAATATAGGAAAACATGGAGAAGGTAATCTTAAGCTTTCACTCTAACTCTTCCAATCAAGCTACAACCTCTATACTCCCTATAAGCTATTTTTGTTGTTTTTTTTCCTTATTCACTTTCTTATTCTCTAGAAATTAGTTGGCATAGTATTCTTTTATAGACACCTAAATCAAGTTAGGTGACTCAAATCCTTATTACCTAGGTTCATAGAACTTAAATGATATTGATTACCCTTCCTAGGTACTCCTTTCTTGACTCCCCTCCTCATCCTCCCAATGAGAGTAATGTATTCTACTTCAATCTCCTTGCATGAAGTAGTCTCTAGCCTTTTTTCTTCTTACACAAATTCATCACAAAACTTTTCATAGGTGGGAAAATTCTCATGAGCACGTATGCCTTGAACAAAGGGTTTGCATGATGCAAAAAATCAATCTAGTGCAACGAGCACCAACTCCTTATCTTCAACCCCTATGGAAGACAACTAATCTCTCAACTCTATGATCTTCACTAGGTAACTAGCCATAGAATTTGTCACTAGTGCGGGTGGAGGAGATCTTATTTCTCAAGTGCATCTTGTGAGAAATATTCACACTTTGGTACAATGTTAATAAATCATCATCCATCTCCTTAGTCGTCTTCTTTTTTGGAATGTGAGTAACCAAAAAATCCTTCACCAAATCAAGTATGAATTGGTTTTCCTTGGCCTCTTTCTTCTTATAATTGATCGACTACATTGGATAGGAAAGAATAATAATCTTGTTCTCAAAAAACACCCACGACTCAACCTCCTCCAATAGCACTTGTATTATATACTTCCAAGTAGGACTTCTCTCCTTTGGAAAAAATTGGAAGATAGAATTCTTATGGGACTTCCCACTGAAAGGGACTGACTATACCTAAAGTTGGAAGCACCTTCTAACATGTCACACTCTCTAATACCAAGAGTATTCATTTCTGAAATACTAAAGAACACATAAAATAAAAAATCAACCAAGAAATCAAGTAGATCAGTCGCCTATCTTAAGTGAAATCACCACTCCAATCCCTAGAGCAACTAGGCATCAACCCAACAATGCCTTCTAGGGTACAAGTGCTTATCCCAAGCATGATTACACTTCAACTAATGAATGGAGGGCTTCATACCCACTAAAATATCCAATTCCCTCTCAACAAAAGAGTAATATTAGCTAAACAAGCTCTAATTCCATGTAGACATTTCTTAAACAACTCAATCTTCACCTAGAAATCTACACTTTACCCAATTTAGAAATTTCACTTCACTTCAATGAGGTCATAGATTTATCACATAGAAATTTCAGCCTTAAATATAAATTGAAATATTTAGAAATGCTCATAAATATCTCAAATCTATCCACCACTAATCTAGGCAAGTTCAACTAGATAAACAACAAAATACTCCAACACTAGATCAATACAACAACCCTTAGACATGACCTAAACAAGTATGCAAACCTGAAAATTGCATTCATTAACAATAGAAATATAACAATACAATTCACATTTTAAGTTTCATATAAGGCTTGTTAAATCACTCAACATTTAAACCTTGTTGTCCCAATAAATCAACATATCAAAACAACCATGAAGCTTGCTCAAAAAAAAAAATCATATCTGCAATGATATAATTTAGGGAAGCAATGGTGTGACTTATTATTACCACAATAATGAAGATAAAGTATAATGACTAATCTCATCCCAAGCTGGTACATCAAGTCCTTCCACTCTATCCCAGACAAGGACTTCTCCAAATATTTGCAAACCCTGGCTAGGGATCCACAACCACTAAACCCTAAGAAACAATAACAAGTCTTAGAAAGACATCCCACCAAAATACACAATTCTCTCCAAGGAGCTTAACAACAAACTAGCATCACACCAATTGTCCAACCCTGAGAATTTGCATCATGCAAGCTTCACATACTATCCACTTGCATCTCACAAGTCATGGAATTGTAGTGCATGCATCCCACAAACACTATCATTGTTACAAGAGTAAATGCATGTTCTTCCAACATCATTGACATATTTATCATCATACCAACTAACAATCTCCAAGACATGCTCTCTAAGAGTGTTATTTTACAAACAAAGTCTCATCACTTTATATATATAATAGGTGAGGGAGGCCAAAAATAAAACATGGATCAAGTCCACAAGTAAACCTTGGGATAGTAAAATAACAAAGCCTCACTCAGAGTGCTACACTAATCCTGAATTCCACATAAAACAATAGGGTTTATACAACCCCTAAGGTGGTGTTCCCTCCAAGTTAAGGTGTCCACCTATCAAGTGGACCTCTAAGAAATATGCTACATCCTCCAAAAATGGATCCTTAACTCAATCATTCCTCCTTAACATATGTGCAAGGTGTCTCCAATGCTCATAGGGCTCCATGCCCAACCTTTGGTCATAATTCCCTCCTCCAAGTTGGCCACTCCACATTCCCAAGCACCCATTAATTTGAACAAGTGTGTCATTGTAGAAGATGTCAAATTGTCGCATGTGTGCCAACTACCACATCAAGAAGTGCACCTCCTTAACACTTACCCCAAGGTAATAATACACCCATTAATCTCTCCAAATGTAAGTCAATAAAAATACAACAAAGTTGCTAGGGACATGTTAACCCCTAGATTTTTACCCTTGAAAATCTTGAGGGTTAAGAGCCAGCATACATTATTTTGGCTGGAATTCTAAGATTCTCCCAGAGTTTAGCACTTTTGTTAAGCAAGAGGTTGGTTTCCATCAGAGGAAGGTATATCATCGATACATGGTTGTTTGGTTCAGAGTTAGAGTTGACATAGTTTTCATGCATATTTGAGAGAGATGTATACATACATCAGGTGTTGTTATTTTTTAGGAGACACTGTTTGAGTGGGTCTCTTGACAATTTGGAGTAGTTCTGAGCATACAGTATGAGTCCTTGTATGATTCTAGGCCCAATGAAACTTTTATGGGTGACGTGCAAGAACTTTCTATGTTTAGCAGGTTTTGTTCCAAGCCTCGGATTCAGATTCTGAGTGTGCAGTATTGATACTTAGGACATCCAAAGTCTCTTGGAGTTTTTTCGAGATGGTGTGGCATAATTTACTATTTTTAGCAATTTGAGAACCAAGGCTTGCATGTCAATTTTGATCGCATGTTTTGATCCCTAGCAGAAAGACAAGATCAATGAGTATAAATTCAAGGGAATTTTGACGACTTTCTATTTTTAACAGTGTCTATTTTTAGACAGTGACATGTGGTAGTGTTCTCCCAGTCATCCTGGGTGATGTGGACAGTTTCCTAAAATTTAGAAACTAGATTCTATTTTTAGAAATGTCTATATTTAGCAGGTACAGTCATCATCCATGCAATTCCAAGTAGCACCCTCATACATCGACATGTGGCAGAGCTACGGAGTGATGTGACATCCACCTAAGCATGGGTCACATTTTCCCATGACATGAGCATTTAATAATTAATTAATTGAGCTAAAGGGGGGTGCATAATTGGGTCCCATTTCTCGTATATTACTCCTCACACTCACCTCTCCACTTGCCATGCATCACTTCCACAAAATTTTCCCCTAGTTCAGTTTAAACCGTAAATTCCTAAAATTAAGGAGATTCCCTAAAATTTAGGGAGAAATTGACTTGGCCATAACTCACCTATACTTGAGTCAAACTGAACATGCAGTCATGCACTCGGTGGCTAATTTTGGTTTTCATCTACCCCTTCTACTCAGGTTAACTTAGGCGCATGTTTCATTAACTCACCTTCTTCTTATGTCTTCCTAGTGTGCCCTCTTCTCTCTCTCACATGTGGGTGCATTACTGAGTTAACTCCCACTTATCTCTTGCATGTCAAAATCACTTGACTCATGGTTATCTTGGCTAGTCGCATGCAACCATGCGCCTATATCCCTCACTTCCACTCATTCTACACCTCATTATTCCCTCTTCTTTTCCTCTAGTGTGCATTCTCCTTCTCTTGTGTGAATATTCTCATCTCTTTTGCTCGTCCACCTCATTACCCACACTAGGACTTCACTCACACTTCATTTTTTATCTCTCTCGTGCACTTATACTCCAAATTTAACCACTCATGTGTCTTATCCATCTCCCTTGGGATATGCACCCTCCTTATCCTATATATTGGATGCTTGACAGAGGTTCTTGGTCGGTTCTTGCAACAACAACATACTCTCTCTCTCTCTCTCTCTCTCTCTCTCTCTCTCTCTCTCTCTCTCTCTCGTGTCTAGTGGCTCTTCTCTAAGCAAAGTAGTCATTGTACCGGTTGTAATATTGCCAAGTGTGGCACAATCAACCCTCTTGTAAGCTTGATCAATAAAGAAGTGTATGTTTTATCTTCAAACTTCTCTTCTTGGCGATACTATACTAAATTTGTGATCTGATTTGTCATTTTCTAAACTGTTTATTGTGATTATTTCGATCTTTTGAACAATTTTCTCTTCTTTTTCCAGTCTATTATCATTATACTAACCCTGCAAGTTCCCTCCAAGCGTTAAATATCACTTTTACTCGTCATTTTGGGCTGCCTTTACACATTTTCCAAGATGAACAACTTGTTGTTTTGTAGGTTTTACGCACAGAAATCAAACCTAAAGGCAGCAACAATGCACTTTAGTGTGCCTAGGGACTCCCCCCAGAGGCTAGCAAGCACTAGCCCAAACCGAGAGGGGTTTGGCCAGTGACAATTTGGGGCCATTACTCCTTTAATTAGCCAAGTTTTTATTGTTGTCCTAATAGGTTTATCGACTTAGATTGGAGGGTAGAAATTTGTGCTAACAAATTGGCATCGTAGTCGGGGAACGCCAGCCTTGGTAAACAACAATCGGTGAGTTTTTTATTTAATTGTTTTATTTCGTCTAACTAACCTGGAAACTCCACGAGATACAGGGAAGACTCCACATGGGAACTTACACAAGAAGATCATCCAGTTTCGATTCCCTCACAAGGTCTAGTTCTGAGCTTGAAGTAACTCTAGGATATTTCTGGAACAAGGTGGATTTTTTTGTTTTTTACCCACTAAGATTTGTTGCATTCCCATATTATCCTCATGACTTACATGCATGTAAATGGCTTAAATGCTTACCTTTGTTTGCAGGAAGGTCGAGAGAATCAATTGAGGACCACTTTGCTGCTTTTTCAAAATTGTTGGATGATTTTGAGGTGGAACATGAGGATGTGGCGATGAGGATGTTTGTGTCGACCCTTGAGAGGGAGGCACGAACATGGTACAAATCCCTTCCAAATGCCTCCATTGATGGATGGGATTTGTTCCAAGAAAATTTTACTAAAAGATGGGCGAATAAGCCAAACAATTCTTCCTTAATTAATTATTTTACTCATATTAAAAAGAATGGGGATGAAACTGTCACTGATTTTAATGCTCGTTTTTCTAAAAATTATTATAAATTTCCTATTACTATAAGGCCTAATGATTCTTGTGCTTTGATTTTTTATCTTGAGGCATTTGATGGCATTTTAGGTATTTTTCTGAGGAACAAGGTTGTTGTTATTAAGTTGGAAAGAGATTTTATGGCAGGCTATGGCTTCATTCCAATCCATGAATTTCAACTACCGATTTTTAAAGCAATGCAGGAAGTCTGTGTTATTGAAGATGAACCACAACTTGCATCGTATAAAGTTCTGAGAGATGAATAGGAGGGTTATAGCCCAATCTTAGATGATCCAAAACCAATAGTTGCACCATTTGAGTCACATGCAGAGTTCCAAGAAGATCAAGGTGAATATTTGAATACTCAAGAGTGTTCATTGGTTCCTCCCATTAGTGAAGATGAAAAGTTTCAAGAGGAGCAACCACAAGTTAACCAAGTTGAGATCAGTCAATAGGAGTTTTCATCCTTTCCTGTCACAACAGAGGTCTAGGAACAACTTGATCAAACACCATTACAGCAAGAGGAGCCACTTTTTGTTCAACCAGAACATGATGTCCCTTTCACTTTGCCTACTATTACGCATCATGAGGTTGTTCCTCGGGATCATCTTGAGATTGATCAAAGCTTGGATATCAGAGTTCACCATGACCCAGTTGAGCTCAAAATGATGGAGGTATTTCAACAAGTAGATGCCAAGAGTTTCAAATTTCATGCATTCATGCTTATTACTATTGAAATATCATGTTCTAAGTCCCAACCATCCTTCGGTGAACTGGCACCCTTCAGTTATGGCTTCACCTTCAAGTACATCAACGCAGTTTTGGGTCATATGAGATTTCATGGTGGGTCCCCTGGAAGGTTGACTTTGTTGATCTTTCTCGTCGGACTAATCATTTGGCTACATGGATACATTGGTCCTTTGAGTATGATGATTTAATCATGGTAGCTTTGAGGTGAAAATTTTGGGTCTAGGGTAGTTGTCTTTCCTTTCTACATTGTCATTTCAATATTTCCTTCTTGTTGATTTTTTACAGTTTTAGGACAGCAATCTACATATTCCTTATAGTGTCTTTTCCCTTCAATTATCTACTTCAGTCTTTGCATAAGTGTCACTGATATTTTTCCTACTTATATCAGCATGTGGTCATGTCTTGTGTGTTTTTCCTTTCATGAATAAATGGCTATCCACTGGTGGTTTTCTTGGGTCAAAATTTGAATGTCCATCTTCCACATGTCGAGCCTTTGTGTCTATCATTAGAGTGAGCATGGATGAGGGGTCCATTTGTCATTGTTATTGAAGCATTCAACCTTTATTATGGGTAGTTTGAGGAGACATAGGAGTGTCTTGAGTCATCTTATGTCTTGTCTTCGCATCTCTTATCATTCAATTTGTTTCTTTGAGTCAGTCGCCCCCCTTATCCAGTATAGGGATATGGTACCTGGTTCTTTCATCTTGATTTTCTTGAGTTATCACTTTAAGCTGAGGGAAGAGAGACATCATTGCTCTTATTAGCAGCAAGTCATCTTGTATCGAATTTGACACATTATCTACAAATGACCCAGAAGTAGAGCACCTTGGTAGTCGTTCGCCTCATTGGTGGTTATTTCGCATCCGACAAGATAAGTATCATTTGGCCTTGATTAGACGATCCTTATCACAGTTCGAATTCAGAATATATTTTCACAGAGACAGGTTGTGCTCGTACCTTAGGACCCATTGACACTATTGGTGGTGTTCCTTCGCTCTTCACAAGTGTTTACATTATTGACTTATGATGAAGTGATTCTCACCCGTGTGTTGACATCAACACATTTGCCATGGGGAGGAGTGTACATTGTTGGGTGGTAGCAAGTAGCAGATTTGGATGAGACCCCTTGGTTTTCAGTTTTTCAGTGGGAGGATTATATGCTTTGAATCCATGTCCCATTGGACAGGCTTTGGTACTACAGGTCATCTTACAGGTTTTCTTAACCATCTTACAGGGCCTCTTCTCCTTCCACGCAGTTACAGGGGTATTCTTGGTTCATATCTCTTCAGTTTTCATAGAGCAACATTCATACATCTTATAGAGTTCTCATAGAGCATCAATTTAGTTTATGGACACATAGATTCTTATGGTTCTCGACAACCCATAGGGGGATCCCGTCCCCTTGAGTCGCCATTGTTAACCCCTATATTTTCACCCTTGAAAATCTTGAGGTTTAAGAGCTAGCATGCATGCATTATTTTGGTTGGAATTCTAAGATCCTCCAAGAGTTTAGCACTTGTGTTAAGCAAGAGGTTGGTTCCCATCATAGGCAAGTATATGATCGGTACATGGTTGTTTGGTTCAGAGTTAGAGTTGACTTAGTTTTCATGCATATTTGAGAGAGATGTATACATACAACAGGTGTTGCTATTTTTTAGGAGACACGGTTTGAGTGCATTTCTTGATAGTTTGGAGCAATTATGAGCATACAAAATGAGTCCTTGCACGATTCTAGGCCCAATGACACTTTTCCGAGCGACGTGCAAGAACTTTCTATTTTTACCAAGTTTTGCTCCAAGCCCCAGATTCATATTTTGAGCATGCAATATTGATTCTTAGGACATCCAGAGTCTCTTGGATCTTTTCCTGGATGATGTGGCATAGTTTACTATTTTTAGCAGGTTGAGCACCAGAGCTCGCATGTCAGTTTTGGTCGCATATTTGGATCCCTTGTGGAAAGATGAGATCAATGAGTATAAATTCAAGGGAATTCGAACGACTTTCTATTTTTAGTAGTGTCTACTTTTAGACAGTGACATGTGGCAGTGTTCTCCCGCTCATCTTGGGTGATGTGGACAGTTTCCTAAAATTTAGGAACTTGATTCTATTTTTAGAAATGTCTATATTTAGCAGGTACAGTCATCATCCATGCAATGCCAAGTATCACCCTCAGAGATCGATATGTGGCAGAGCTACAGAGTGATGTGTCATCCACTTAAGCATGGGTCACATTTTCCCATGACATGAGCATTTAATAATTAAGTAATTGAGCTAAAGGGGGGCGCATAATTGGGTCCCATTTCTCGTATTTTACTCCTCACACTCACCTCTCCACTTGCCATGCATCACTTCCACAAAATTCACACCTGGTTGAGTTTAAACCATAAATTCCTAAAATTTAGGAGATTCCCCCAAATTTAGCGCGAATTTTACTTGGCCATAACTCCCCCATACTTGAGTCAAATTTAACATGTAGTCATGTGTTGGGTGGCTAATTTTGGTTTTCATCTACCCCTTCTACTCCAGTTAACTTAGGTGCATGTTTCATTAACTCACCCTCTTTTTTTATCTTCCTAAGTGCGCCCTCTTCTCTCTCTCACATGTGAGCGCATTACTGAGTTAACTCTCACTTATCTCTTACATGTCACTGTTACTTGGACTCATCACTATTCTTGGCCAGTCTCATGCAACCATGCACTTATATTCCTCACTTCCACTCATTCTACACCTCATTATTCCCTCTTCTCTTCCTCTAGTGTGCATTCTCCTTCTCGTGTGCGCATATTCTCCTCTCTCATGCTCGTCCACCTCATGCGCATATTCAACAAGTAGATTCCAAGAGTTTCAACTTTCATGCATTCATGCTTATTATTGTTGAAATACCATGTTCTAAGCCCCAACCATCCTTTAGTCAGCTGGAACCCTTCAGTTATGGCTTCACCATCAAGTACATCAAGGAAATTTTGGGACATATGAGATTTCATGGTGGGTCCCCCTAGAAGGTTGACTTTATTGACCTCTCTCATCAGACTGATCATTTGGCTACATGGCTACATTGGTCCTTTGAGTATGATGATTTAATCATGGTAGATTTGAGGTAAAAATTTTGGGTCTAGGGTAGTTGTCTTTCCTTTCCGCGTTGTCATTTCAGTATTTCGTTCTTGCTGATTTTTTACCGTTTTAGGACAGCAATATACATGTTCCTTGTAGTGTCTTTTATGTTCAGTTATCTACTTCAGTGTTTGCATAAGTGTCATTGATTTTTTTCCTACTTATATCAACATGTGGTCATGTATTATGTGTTTTTCCTTTCATGAATAAATGGCTATCCACTAGTGTTTTTTCCAAGACTCCCCCCAGAGGCTAGTGGGCACTAGTCCAAATGGAGAGGGGTTTGGCCAATGACAATTTTGGGCCATTACTCATTTAATTAGCCAAGTTTTTACCGATGTCCTAACAAGTTTATTAGTTCATATTGGAGGGTATAAATTTGTGCTAATAGGACCACAATCCCTCTACATCATATCAAGCATTATGCTAGCTAGGTTAAAACACTTTCAAAACAACCAAAGGTTAACATTTCCTCTTTGCATAGAAAGTGTATTCTTTGACACTAGTTTCTCCCTTTGTAACTCAATTGTACCTACAACCTATAAATCCAAGATTACTGTAGTCTCATAATCAATCACTAATCCCACCAAAGGTTTTATAATTGTTAGTACCATATTTGTTTATGCCACTGGTATGAAGGTTCATCAAGGTTATAAGGCCAAGATTGAGCAAATTAAAGGCAGAAGGCAAAAATTTGATTGGGACAAAATGGGTCTTTAGAAACAAGCTAAAAGAAGATATAAAGGTAAACTAGAAACAAAGCAAGACTAGTGTGCAAAGGATATGCTCAAGTTGAAGGAATAGATTTTGAAAAAACATTTTCTCTCATGGCCAGAATGGAAACAATCAGAATGTTCTTGGCTTATGCATGCTCCAAAAGGATCAACGTGTATCAGATGGACATTGTTAGTACCATATTTGTTCTTGCCACTGGTATGAAGGTTCATCAAGGTTATAAGGTCGAGATTAAGCAATTTAAAGGTAGAGGGAGAACTTCAGAGCTACTGAACAGTAAAAGAGTTGAGTTGTTTTGGGGCTAATCGAAGAAAATGGCAGAAAATCCATGTCCTTTTGCACCTAAGGTAAGATTCAAGTGCTTAGGAATTTATCGAGATTCAAAAAGAGGCTTATTGTGCCCCAAAAACACATAAGCACTTAGCCTGGAGCTTACCATAGGATCGAGGCTTAGGAATCAAGTGCCAACGAACCCAAGGGACCCCTCCAATTAAATCGTTTTCAAGTTGGACCGATCAATGGTCTAGATCTCGTCGCATGCCTGACCTTTTAGATCAATGACCCAGATCTATCATAGAGAAATCCCCGATCGCCATGATGATGATGTCATCGTCATTGAAATGCAATGAAATTTCCCCTGCACAAGTTATCTCCCAAGGGCCGACAACGACGTCGTCATCAGAGAAATGCAACGAGAGTTTACCCCCAGCGAGTTATCTCTAAGGGGTCGATGATGATGTTTCATCTAAGTCAACCTTACATGTGGAACCGACTCAGCATGCCACCCAGGATACACAGAGGGAGAGATGATAACATGGCATGCTAGTGGACCACTGTCAAATCCGACCAACAGTTGCCATGTGGACACAAGGAACCCACCATATGCATAGGTTAGCATATCAAAAATGCCTAACACGTGTCTTGTCCTCCCTACCACATCAGCATCAACATTGACTAGTATAAGGTCACCATGTGTCCAGGGTGATGTCAACATGACTTCGTCTTCACTTAATTATTTTGGGTTTTAATCAGGGTTGATCGAAGGTCTAGATATGATCAGGTGATTGGGATCAAAAACTCAGATTAAGTGTTGAAAGGTCTTATATCATCCCGACGACAATGCTTATGCAACATCGTCGTCTAGAAAGTGTCAGTTTATCCCAATGCGAGCAATCTTTGGTTGTGCGATGACAACGTCGTCGTTAGGGAAATGCAGTTCACCTCAGTGTGAGTTATCTCTTCGAGCCGACGATGATGTTTCTATGTTCCAACCTTACATGTGGGCCAACCACCAACTTTCATGTGGGCAAGGGGACCCTCCAAAGGAACTGAAAATGCATGTCAAAAATAGTTGACATGTGTCCTGCCACCTTTGTCACATCAACACCATAATTGGCCAATAGAAATTTTCCGTGTGTCCAGACTTACGTCAGCCTGACATTATCGAGGCCTTAGCCATTTTTTTCTTTTGAATGCACCAAACCAATGGCTCTCCTTTTTTTTCTAGGTCATATCGACGGTCCATATTTGATCTTGGGGCTCCAAGCATATCGACTTATCGGCCCCTCGGGATTTTTTAGTCTCCAACAATTTTCAAAGCCGTCATCCCCGATCATCAATCGTCGATACACCACGT
Source organism: Picea engelmannii (assembly GCA_009831015.1). Lineage (NCBI taxonomy): Eukaryota > Viridiplantae > Streptophyta > Pinopsida > Pinales > Pinaceae > Picea > Picea engelmannii. Next base: position 64,992 of record ML808486.1, on the reverse strand, counting down.
CATCAAACCTATGTTCTCCCGATCCTATGAACTAAGCTCGTGCTTAAAATGTCAATGGTAATGATTGTTTGTTGAGATTTATCCGACGGTGGCTGAGTTTCGTGACTTCTACAGCTTTGATTTCATCACCCAACCAATAGAAAAAATGATTGCAGGGAATTTTAAGGGGTAAAGCTGAAATGATATTTTGGCTAGCAATTTTCCAGCTGCTCCATGATCTCGGCATAACATATTTTAGTAGGTAAAATTAATTTTTACAGTTTCACCGGAGGGAAAACTACTCAAGAATCAAGAAGCAGGAAATGGTTTCAAGAAGCGGTTTTAGGGAATGAACGAGAAGAATAAAAGGTAATGAAGGAACTCATTGTTGGGGTTGGAACTTTGGGGAATTGAAGAGTCTCTTATACTTGAATTTGTTTGATCAAAAACCTTGAGCACATACAAGTGGTAAATGCAATAGGAAACTAGATATTTATCCCCTGCATTATTGTTTTAGTCTGTAATTCCTTTCTTATAGTGTTTGTGTTCTTGTAAAGCATCTCATTCCATTTTTATTTTCTTTGTATCAAATCTTATTTATGAAAGCTCAGACATCAGACCATTCAACATGTTCAGTGTTACTGTATGATGTCTGGTTATGACATTGAAGTGATTTCCTCTTAATGTATGACTATTTTTGTCATTTCTTTCTGCATTTAAATGATATACAGAGGGTACCTCCAGTATTTAAATGTATGAGGATGTTAGTTGTTTGGAGTATGTTTTTATTGATCTATATGCACCTGTTAGAGCTATTGAACTCTTAACTGCTCAACACGTTGCTCTTTTTCCATAAACTACATATTCATTCTTAGCAATGCCATGTACGTTTATCATGTTTTTCTTCTAATTCACCACTTCGTTCTTCTTTAAAATTAGTTTGTCTGAAACACTCATAGACAAATGCCTCTGAGAGTTGAGAGCATTTCCCATATGAGCTGAGATTGTTTGAGGTCCTATAATTTCAATAAAGAGAGGGAAAAACTTCCCAAATATTGCACAGTTACCTTACTGCAAAAATAGATTTATGACTCATCTTGAGTCTTAACTCCCAGGGTGCCTCTACATCATTCCAACAACATCTTGGAACATCTCGAGGGATAACATCTAAAATGGCATTGTTTCTAGGGACGTAATTTGAAGAAATATTCCCTCGGGATGCGCCATTGTAATTTATGAGCCTTGATGGTGAACAAGCACACTTGGCTCTTAATATTTCACCTAGAAAATCCACATAAAGACAACATGGCCTTTCCCAGAAGATACACCAAAATCCACCTTGATCCTGATTAGGTTCTAGTCTATTCAGATCCAGATCAAAATCTTGTGACCTGCAGAAATATCAGAGAACATAATATTTCCTCTTTTTCAGGTAATCCTAATCTAGAAATACCCCCTTCTGTTGTTCATCAAAATGTTGAATCTATATATTTAATCGATATACCTAAAGATTCTATTTTTACTTCAAAATTTCCTCCAAAACCATTGATAGACCTCCATAATTCTCCTTTAGAATTTATCCAAGAAATTGGTTCTTCCTTCAAACCATTCTTGAAATCCCTATTGCTCCTCTTTCCTTTGAAGCCCAAAAAATCATTTTACAAAATCTCATGGCTGGCTCAGGTGGAGGAAGACCTAGGGGAAATAAATCTCATCCCCCACCACCTATAAATATTTTGGTCACTATGAGATTTTCCCCATTGAATCTACCCCAAATTACCCATGACCTCCCTCATAATTACATGAAATATCTGCCAAAATTTGATGGGGATAAAACTCGCTCAATTGAAGAGAATATGAATGCTTTCAAGTTTCCATGACTTTACAGATGACCCATTTGTAGATCATGATGATGTCTTCATGACGTTTTTTGTCCAAAATTTAGAGGGATATGTTAGAAAATGGTTCAAAGAGCTATTTGTTGCTTCAATTGATAGTTGGCCAGCACTAGAATCTGCCTTTATGAGACAGTGGGGTGAGAAAAGGGATAGCCTATACTACCTAAATGAATTTGGATCACTCAAGAAAAGGGTCAATGAAATTGTCGATGATTTCAACAGAAGGGTCAATAAGCTCTATAACAAGATCTCTAGAGATATAAAGCCATCATAACCAGTAGATAAAGCCACATATGTTGGGGCATTTGATGTTGATTTTTCCATGGTGTTGAGGAAAAAGATATCCCCAACCTTGCTTTTGATGCAAGAGGATGCAATAGACATAGAAGGAAACATGATTGCATCATGTAAAATGAAGCAAAAATAGAATCAGGAGGAGAAGAAAAAGGCGAGGGAATAATGTGGTACTTCTGATCCAAGTAGAGACTCCCAAGAAGCAAAGATGGATGAAATGTACAGATTGATCAGGAACTTAACAAACAAAATGTCAAGATTTGAGATAGAACATACCAATACAAATAGAGCTCCCCAAGATGGAGGCATAAGGAATCCTAATCCTAATTAGTTCAAAATACCTCCTTATCCACAACTCATGAGAAGGGAGGGAAGAAATGAAGAACATCCCATCCAACCCACTATAAAAACATACAATGATAATGACCTTGTTGAAGAAGTAGTGGATGAGTAATATGTTGAATACACAGAGGAAATCCACTTGCTCCAAGATGAGAATGATGACATACATCTAACTCAAAATGACTATGAAGAGTCTCTAAATCCTAGGAAACTGATGCCTCCGCCCAACAAAGGAGTTTTATCCTCAGCTCAGTACATAATTTTTGTTGATGCACTACATGCTGAGATGCATAATAAGTATGATCTCGAGTCTTGAAAAAAATAATTTGTTTTAGACAGTCAACCTTAGGCTAAGAAAGTTGGTCCAAATCAGTCCAAATATAAAGCTAAAGAAGGTATAGACATCCCTAAGGTTATTAAGGTTTTGGAGCCTATGAAAAAAGAAAAAGAAACTAAATAACTTGAGAAATTAGTTTCACCTTTCAATATTGAACGTGAACTGTCTAAAATCAAAATTCTTGTGCCTTTGGTGATATGGCTAAAAACCCCTCATGCCATAAACAAATTGAGAAAGTTATGTGGGGGAAGGGATCAACAAGTCCTCCCGATACTTTGAATGTACAAGATGAATTCCCCATAATAGTTTTGGGCCCTCACATTGATGACAAAGAGGAATTTGTGGAACCCTTATATGTAACCTTAAATATCCATGATAATATGTTGCACAATTGTATGTTGGATTATGGTGCATCACACAATCTTATGACCAAAATAGTCATGGAAAAGTTGGGGTTGGAGATAACTTGGCCATATCATCACCTTTATTCTTTTGATGCTAGAAAAGTGAAATGTTATGGGATGATCAAGGACATGGTTGTTAACCTATCCCAACTGCCTATTAAGAGCATAATGATGGACGTGGTGGTGGTTGATGTGCCAACTAATTATGGCATGTTTTTTTCCAAAACATGCGCACAAAAACTGGGAGGTACTATGCAGATGGATATGAATTATGCCACTGTACCAGTTTTCGGAGGATAGATCAGAAGTTTGTACGGAGAGACAAAGTTTTCTTATGTGGTCAGTGACAAGAAAAACCCTGTGAATCATCCCATATATGTTGCTATTGAAAATTTTGGATGTTGTATCCTATCTGTAAATGAAGAGTACAATGAAACCCCAATGCTTCCAGATCCTCTTGTAAGTCTTGTTGAATAGATAGATGGTATATGGAAAATGTTTTTTGATGGGGCATAATCAGAAGAAGAAGTTGAGGCTGGTATAGTGCTCATCTCTCCTACCCGAAAGGAAATTCATTTGTCCTACAATCTAGATTTTTAGTCCACAAATAACATGGTTGAATATGAAGACTTGATCTTAGAAAAATAGCGTGTTGCTAACTTAAAACAATTCTTCAACTTCAGGGAACTAAATCTTGCTTTTACTTTCAAGAACACATGATCACCCATTTTAAACTCTCTGTGGGTTCTACCTTTTTTTGTGCATCTTTTCGATATATCTTGGGTAGGATTTAAATTTTGTTTTATCTTCACCACCAGCTCCTCCATTTCTCAGAGTAGATCTGGCCCAACCACTACATGGTCTGTTGGGTTATCCCAACTCACGGGCGTATTGCACCTTCTACCATACAATGCTTCAAATGGACTCATCTTTAAAGATGATTCATATCCATTGTCGTAGGAAAACTCTACCAAATGAAGGTAGTCTTTCCATTTTGATGGTGTATCCATCACATACATATTTAGCATATCTTCAATCACCTGATTTACCCTCTCTATTTGTCCATTTGTTACTGGTTGATATGTTGCGCTAAAGTTCATATTTGTTCCAAATCCTTTGAATATGTTGAATTGTTGGACAATACTAAGAAGGGGAAGGTGAATATGTATTGCTTCTTTTTCAATATTTTTAATAATAATTAATTATTAATCTTATCAATCACAACAATTGATCAACAAGAATGTACAAAAATCAGAAATTAAATATAACAATTGCAAAAAGTACAAGTTACAATGCGTAGGAGACACCAATCTCGCTTCTTTTGAGCACCAACTCAAGGAGTCACCAATTCCCCGTTTAGAGCACCAACTCCCTTGTTTTCAAGCACCAACTTGAGGAAGCTGCAACTCTCTGTTTTAGGCTCCAACCTGTAGAGGACTCCAATCCTCCCTTGCTCCTCCCTTCCACCCTCACGTCATGTGTATGTTTCAGGGATCAAATATTTCCTTGGACTTTGCTTCTATTTTTGATCTTCTGAATTAGACCACATAGACACTCTCCTTCCATTATACCTTTTTGTTTATATAATATTCCAACATGTGTGAATTTGAAGCATTGTGTCTCTTTGTATGAACCAATGCATCTCTTCATTCAATTTAATAATAATGTTAATATTTTGTCCTTAAAATTTTTGTCTTTAATTCTAAAGACTTCAAATTCCTTGTAAGTTGTTCATCATTAATGGAATAAAATTTGTTTTACTGTTGTTGTAACAGTTCCTTGAACATACCATGATCCTAAGGTGTTAATTGTCTTTAATCATATTTTTAGCCTTTATGAGTCGATCTAAGTTATGGATTGACTCTTCTTATTTTGGTCTCACACTTTCATATTGATCCAAGGATCTATGATCAATCTTCGTTGTTCATTGTCAATCCATAGTATTTATGATTTCATTGTATGTCGACCTCAGCCATCCAATAACTATTCCTCTACAGTTCCTTTGGGCATATTGTATTTATTGGATCATTTATTATCAATATGTTTGATCTGTAAACAGAAGGCTTATAGCCTATTCGTCCCACCAACATGGAATTCTTTGTTTAAAACAATTACAATTATGGTTGTTTATATGACGAGAAATTCTCAACCACTCAAGCCATAAGTCAAGTCGGAGAATAAATTAGAGTCAACCAGCCAAAATTTGAAATGAAAAAATGAGTCAGCCAAACTGCAAGTCGGGTTGAGGTGAAATAGGTTGACCAAAGTCGAGTCGGAAAATAAAATAGAGTCGACCACTCGGAAGTCGAAATGGGAAAATAATGTCGACCAAACTACAAGTTGGGTCGAGGCAAAAATAAGTTGACCAAAGTCGAGTTGGAAAATAAAATAGAGTTGACCACTCATAAGTCAAAATGGGAAAAATGAGTCGGAAAAAATGCAAGTCGGGTCGAGGCAAAGTAAGTTTATTAAAGTTGAGTCGACCAAGAGTCAAGAAATTCAAGTTGAATTCAAAGGAAATTCAATTCAAAGTTATCCAAGTCAAAGTCGGAGGAAATCCAGGTCGAAGTTATCCAAGTTGAAGTCGAAGGCAATGCAAGTCGAAGTCAAAGGAAATCTAGATCGAAGTTATCCAAATCGAAGTCGAATTCAATGCAAGTTGAAGTTATCTAAGTCGAAGATCAAGAAGTATAATAGAGACTCTCATACCAAACCCTTTTTACACATTTTATTTAGCACCAGATTTTGATATTTCCCCTTTGCATTTAGATAGGACAAATTTAGTATCCATAAGAAATCATTATTTATATAATGCATGTGTTTGACAATATCATATGCACAATTTTGATGATGGTGACCATAATATTGACCTCTTTGCATCAATTCCAATACCAACATCACATACCCTCTTTGACATCAGTGTCAACTTCATAACATTATGTCCAATATTGAGCATATTGATCTCCTTTGAAATCAATGCCAACACCATGTCCAACATTCTCCCCCTTTGGTGTTGATGGAAACACAGTAAAAACCCCTTATTTCTTAATTGGGTTTTCCAGTTTCTCCTCCACCTTTGATAACAATGATAGAAGGGATGTTTCTTTGCTCCCCGTGAGGTTATACTCCCCCTGTCCATGTACTCCTCATTTGATGAAACTTGTGCAATTCAATTAGATATGGAGATTACCCCAAATTTTTTCTAAGGTATTTAAAAGTATTCATGGGTAAAGGTTTTGTGAATATGTCAGCAATTTGCTCTTTAGTATCAACATATTCCACTTTGACTATCTTATGAGAAACCTGATCTCTCAGAAAATGGTATTTAATTGGGATATGTTTGGTTTTAGAATGGATAACATGATTCTTAGAAATGTTTATAGCACTGGTATTGTYARAGTTAAGAAGAATTRGATTATTATACTTTACTTGTAGGTCTTCTAGGGTTTGTTTCATCCAAATTACTTGAGTGCATCATGTSRCAGCAACAATATATTCAGATTATGTTGTTGACAGTGATATAGATGTTTGTTTCTTACTTAGCCATGATWCTAGACACTTTCCTAGGAAAAAYGCTCCTCCGTTGGTGCTCTTCCTATCATCCACCCTACTAGCCCAATCTACATCAGTATATGCATTTAAAGTAAAATCTTTTGATTTTGTATACCATAATCCAAAATCCAAGGTAGCTCTAAGATATATGARTATCCTTTTTACTTCCTTCAAATGAGTCTCTTTAGGTGCATATTGAAATATTCCTATTAGTCCTACAACTTGTATGATATCAGGGCTTGTTGTTGTTGCATATAACAGGCTACCAACCATTGATATGTACATGGTTTGGTCTACCTTTGGTGGATCATCATCTAAGCTTAGTTTGCATCCTGTAACCATGGGAGTGCTCATAGGTTTGCAATCTTCCATTTCAAATTTCTTTAGCATTTCTTTGATATATTTGGTCTGGGATATGAATATCCCTTTGTTTGTTTGAGTAACTTGTAAACGCAAGAAGAATGTTAGTTCACCTAGCATAAACATCTCAATTTCTTTCTACATTTATGTAGCAAACTGTTTGCTCAGTATAGTCAAATTACTTCCAAAAATAATATCATCCATATATACCACAACAACAAACATATTTTCTTCTTCAAGTTTGATATATAGGTTGTTGTCAGTAGTCCCTCTCTTGTATCCTTGTTGTTGTAGATAGTTATCAAGCCTTGAGAACCATGCTCTGGGAGCTTGTTTAAGACCATACAAATCATTTTTTAGTTTAAATACATAATCTTGATTTTTTGTCAACTTAAATCCTTAAGGTTGTTCTAAATAGACTTCTTCCTCTAAGGTTCCATTTAGAAATGTTGACTTGACATCCATCTGATAGATTTTGAAGTTTTGGAAGCAAGAAATGCCAAAAACGTTATCATAGCTTCTAGTATTGCCATTGGGATAATTGTCTCCTCAAAGTCAAATCCTTGAACTTGGACATATCCCTTGCATACTAATCTAGCTTTATTCTTTATAATCTATCCATTTTCATCAAATTTATTCTTGAAAATCCATTTGGTCCTTATAACATTTTTGTCTTTTGGTCTTGGGACCAGTTCCCAGGTCTGATTTGTCTCTAATTGGTCAAGTTCTTCATTCATTTCTTTTATCCAATCTTCATTCTTGCTAGCTCCTAAAAATGATTTGGGTTCTACCAGAGAAAGTGTTTCCTATTCTGATTCAAATGTAAGTTTTCTTCTAGTTTCTACTCGTGTACTTTTATCCCCTGTAATTTTGCTTTCAGGGTGATTCTTTTGAACTCTTTTTTATGGAGCTTTTGGCAAGGGTGTTTCTTCCTCATCCTTTTCTTCATCAATTTTTGGTTCATTCTCTTGTAGTTCTTCAACATCTTCTTCATTTTGTCATTCACCATCTTCTTCACCATCAGTAGCTCTTCTCCATTCATCAATTTTTTATTTATCTTGAGATTTGATTTTTTTAATTTTAGATCATCTACTTTTACATTTTCACTTTCCATTATTTTGTGCGATCTTATATTAGAGCATATGTAATCCTTTTTGTTGGGTGAGTAACCAAGAAATATCCCCTCGTCTGATCTAGAATCAAATGTTCCTAGGTTATCGTCATACCTCTTAATATAGCATTTTCTCCCAAAGACTATGAAGTGTTTGACTAATGTTGGTCTGGCTAACCATAGCTCATAAGGTGTCGTGTCATGGTTAACTCTAAGTTGTGCTTGGTTTAGTATGTGAATTGTTGTATATATTGCATCTCTCCAAAAGTTATTTGAAATTTTGGCTTCATTCAAAATTGTTATTGCAGCCTCTTGAAAAGTTTTGTTTTTCCTTTCAACAACTCCATTCTGTTGAGGAATTCTTGGAGCTGAAAATAGTCTCTTGATTCCATGATATTCACAAAACTTATTGAATTCTTTAGAGGTAAATTCCCCTCCATTTTCTGATTTCAAACATTTAATCTTGAGATATGTTCCATTCTCCACATAAGTTTTAAAAGCCTTCAAATTTTCAAATGCCTCTGATTTTTCTTTGAGGAAGTATACCCAAGTCATCCTTGTATAGTCATCAATAATAAACATGAAGTAATGTTTCCCTTGTATACTTCTAGTCCTAGTAGGTCCACAAAGGTCAGTGTGAACAAGATCCAAGGGTCTTTATGTAGAGTATTATTTTGTTTTGAATCTAACTCTCATTTGCTTCCCACGTTGGTAATGCTTACAAAGAGGGTCTGGAGGTTTTATAACCTTTGGCATGTCCTTCATTGCTTCCTTTCTAGTAGATTTGATCAGATTGTCAAAGCTCAAGTGTCCCATTCTTTTGTGCCACAACCAGCTTTCATCTACTTGACTCGTGTAGCATTCTTCTTCTTCTTCAATATCTAAAATATATACATTACTTTAGGTTCTTGGTGTAATAGATATTAATTTTCCTGATCCTTCCTTCCCAATTTCGCATTTTTGGGAGTTAAAAATGAGTATATGTCCTTGATCACAAGTTCGTCTTACATTTAGAAGATTAGGCTCATATTTTCAACTAGTATCACTTTTTTTGCTTTATTTTTCTTGTTTCCCAAAGTGATTGTGCCTTTTCCAAGTATTTTGGCAGATACATTTTCTCCAAATGTGATACTTCCTTTTTCTTTCTTTGTCAGATTGAGAAATTTGCTTTTATCTCATGTCATATGCTTAGAGAATCCACTGTCACTATACCATTGACACCTTTTTTTCTTGGCATACAAGGCTACTTTACATTTTGTTACCTTTTCTTCCACATGTTTTTCTTTCCATATATTTTTATCTTTATTGTTGGGAATGCTTGTCTCCAAGGATTGCATTGGCAATCTACATTCACTGGCTTTATGACCATAATTGTTGCACTTGTAGCATTCAACATTGTAATCTTGTAAAGAAGAGAATGAATTATAGTTTCTTTTCTCTGTATTATTCTTGTTGTTTTTATATCTTTGGACATTATTAGGATTGTACTTTCTATAGGATTTACAATGTACTGCTTTATGTCCAAAATTATTGCAAGTAGCAATATCCAAGGAAGATATGTTGATATCTATTAGGGGGAGCCCTTATGGTCACTGTATTTTTTTTGTATTATTTTTCTTTTATAGGGGGTGTTGATTTTTGTTTATTAGGAACACTCTTTAATGGTACCATGTTCCCCATGTTATCTTCCCTTTTTAAGGGGCTTCTAAGAGCATATGCATAATTGATTGGTTGTTTGTCGGTATTTTGTTTTACAGAGGTTGAATCTTGATCATATCCCAATCCTATCTTATAGTTTGGTGATTTTTTACTATTAAGAATGTCATTCGATATTTTTTAATAGTTCTCAAATCTTGATTGGTTGTTTCCTTTCTCAAGAGCCCTCCTTAGTTGAACAATTTCACTCTCAAGCTTTTTACAATCTTGTTGTTTTTCATTGAGTTTTTTATTCAAGACTTCCTCATTTCTCTTGGCTTCTTGAAGTTGAGTCTTCAGGTCAATGATGATTTTCTCTGATTCTTTGATGGTTTTTGAAACATCCTTTTTTCTTAATTGTTGTGCTTCTTCAAATTCTAGCAGTTGTTACCTTAGTAACTTGATCTTGCTTTTATACTTTCTAAGTTCATCCAGAGCACTGATTAGTTCTTCTTCTAAGTCTACTTCTCCTTCAACCTCAAATTTTTCCTCAAACTCAAAAGTATTTTAGAAATATTATCTTGAGATTTTATACCCATAAATAGATGTTCTGACTTTTCATCTTCACTCATGTCAGATGAACTATTGTCTTCTTTGGAGTAGAATCTTTTATTTTTCTTGTAGAATTTAATTTTGTATTGGGTTTTATCATTTTTATGGTCTTTCTGATTGTAAGCTTCTTCATCATCATTATCCTCTTGTTTGGGATAGGGACATTTGTTAGCAAAGTGTCCAATTTTGCCACAGTTGAAACATTTGAAAGGTAACTTCCCTCTGTATTTTCCAAACCCTTTCTTGAGTTTCCTTATAAATTTGATCTCTTCTTCATTTGATATGTCTAAGTGATTTTCATTTGGCACATGGTCATGGTTCTTTGTTTCTTTTGATTCTTTGATGGTCATTTCCCTTTTTGATGACTTTTCTTTTCCAGTTCTCATTTCATAGGCTATAAGAATCCCATGAAGTACATCCATTGTAAGGTTGTCAAGGTATTCTTGATCTTCCAAGGTAGATACATTGGCATCATATCTCATTATTAATGTTCTCGACACCTTTTGGACGATAATCTTGTCTTTTAGCTCTTATCCCAATGCTCTGATTGAATTGACTATTTCATCCACTCTTTGAAAATATTCTACAATGCTTTATTCCTCTTTCATCTTCAAACTCTCAAACTTCCCTCTGTATGTTTGAATTTTCCTTCGCTTAACTTTGTTATCTCCTTCGTATATGACTTTAATTTTGTCCCAAATTTATTTTGTTGATTTACAATGCATCACTTTTACAAATATGAGGTTTGTTAATCCACCTATAATTGCATTAACAACTTTTGAATTATCATTGCAGAGTTTCTTTGCAGCAACATCTGAAGGTACAGTAGTTGGTGTAGTGTAACCATTTACCACAGATATCCAAACATCACATCCAAGATCCATCAAATAACTTTTCATTCTTATACTCAAAAATGCATAATCATTTAATTTAAACAACAATGCTTTATTGGAGGACATTCCTTCTTGTTGATCCATTGGATTTCTCAGAATCTGCCTTCAAGTGGTTAGAGTGTGGTGAAGGAACTTGCTTTCATACCAATTGTTGAACTCTTGGAAAATACTGAGAGGTGGGGGTGAATCGATATTGCTTCTTTTTCAATATTTTTAATAATAATTAATTATTAATCTTATCAATCGCAACAATTGATCAACAAGAATGTACAAAAAATAGAAATTAAATATAACAATTACAAAAAGTACAAGTTACAATGTGCAGAAGACAYTGATCTCTCTTCRTTTGAGCACCAACTCAAGGAAACACTAATACCTTGTTTAGAGCACCAACCCTAAGAAGCACCAACTCCTTGTTTTCAAGCACCAACTTGAGGAAGCACCAACTCCCTTGTTTTCAAGCACCAACTTGAGGAAGCACCAACTCCCTTTTTTCAAGTACAAACTTGAGGGAGCTGGAACTCCCTATTTCAAGCTCCAACCTGTAGAAAACTCCAATCCTCCCTTGCTCCTCCCTTCCACACTCACTTCATGTGTATGTTTTAGGTTTCAAATACTTCCTTCGACTCTGCTTCTATTTTTGTTCTTTTGAATTAGACCATAGAGACACTCTCCTTCCATTATACCTTTCTTTTATATAATACTCCAACATGTGTGAATTTGAAGCAGTGTGTCTCTTTGTATGAACCAATGCACCTCTTCATTCAATTTAATAATAATGCTAATATTTTTTCATTACATTTTTTTTCTTTAATTCTAAAGACTTCAAATCCCTTGTAAGTTGTTCATCATTAATGGAATAAAAAGTCGTTTACTGTTGTTGTAACAATTCCTTGAACATACCCTGACCCTAAGGTGTTAATTATCTTTAATCATATTTTTAGCCTTTACGAGTCAATCTAAGTTATGGATTGACTCTTCTTATTTTGGTCTCACACTTCCATATTGATCCAACGATCTACGATCAATCTTCGTTGTCCGTTGTCGATCCATAGTATTTATGATTTCATTGTCTCTCAACTTTAACCATCCAATAACTATTCCTCTACAGTTACTCTAGGCATATTGTATTTGTTGGATCATTGATGATCAATATGTGTGATCCGTAAACAAGAGGCTTACAGCCTATTCGTCTCACCAACATGGAATTCTCTTTTAAAACAATTACAATTCAAGTTGCTTATATGACGGGAAATTCTCTACCACTCAAGCCACAAGTTAAGTCAGAGAATAAAATAGAGTCGACCACCCAAAAGTTGAAATGAAAAAATAATTCGGTCAAACTACAAGTCAGGTCGAGGCAAAATAGGTTGACCAAAGTCAAGTTAGAAAAAAAAATAGAGTCGACCACCCGAAAGTTGAAATGGGAAAACTATGTCGACCAAACTGCAAGTTGGGTTGAGGCAAAAATAAGTTAACCAAAGTTGAGTCAGAAAATAAAATAGAGTCGACCACCCGGAAGTCAAAATGCGAAAACTGAGTCAGCCAAAATGCAAGTCAAGTTGAGGCAAAGTAAGTCGATTAAATTTGAATCCACCAAGAGTCAAGAAATGCAAGTGAAAGTCGAAGGCAATGCAAGTCGAAGTTATCCAAGTCAAAGTCGGAGGCAATGCAGGTCGAAGTTATCCAAGTTGAAGTCAAAGGCAATGCAAGTCAAAGTCGGAGGCAATGCA
>ML808486.1:18106-37167 GCA_009831015.1 Picea engelmannii | reverse complement strand
AAATACATACACTACCTTTTATAACAATAAGGTTCATTAATTCCAACATCCACACATATTCAATTTTCCCATAGTCTTTTGACAAGTTATAGTTATATTTACAAGCTGGGGGAAACAGGGGGATTACAGTGATATCCATATATGATATCAATCTTTGAAGATATCTACGCGCCCCGTAGCTGATCAAAGAGGTCATTTATCCCTGGCAAAGGATACATGTTCTTCACGGTTACCTTGTTCAAGTGCTTGAAGTCAATGTAGTGTCTCAACATACCATCTTTCTTCTTCACGAACAAAATTGGTGCACCCTAAGGTGACACACTTGGGCGTAGATACCCCTTCTTTAGAAGCTCTTCAAGTTGCATCTGCAACTCCTTCAATTCTAGCATACTCATCCTATAAGGAGTTTTGGATACAGGTGTTGCTCCCGACATCAAATTTATAGAGAAATAAATATCTCTTTTTTGGTGGAAACCCCATTATCTCTTTAAATACATCATCATATTCTTTCAGTACTACACAGTCTTCAACACTTGGCACTTTATCCATGAGTGCCTCCTCCATGTGCGTTGCAAATACTTGACATCCTTTCCTATAACTTTTCTTCAATTGCAAGGCTGAAACTTCTCTGATAGTTACAACTCTTGGAATTCCTTGAACTAATCTCAAATTTCCTTGCTCATCCAGGTAAGTAAATGCCTTATTATAACATTCTAGAATGGCATGATGTTGATCCAACCAATCCATGTCAATGAGGCAATCATACAAGCCCAAAGGTATGATATTCAAATCAACTTTTGTGTGCAGTCCATTCATTTCCATTGGACATGCCTTGACCATCTCATTAACTTTCCTTTTTTCTCCCATAGCTAACTGCAACAACCAAGGTTTTCCAATCTTGTTTCTCGACAATTGGAATCTTTCCACCATCTTAGGATATAGATAACTATGACTAGCTCTTGATTCAATTAAAATAACAATGGGTTGGTCCTTAATCTTACCTTCCACCTCGATCATGGGTGAATGAAACTCAGTTTGCTCGTTGTCTAGCAATGTGTAAATCCTTGTTACATTTTTTCCCATGTCCTCAACTGTCATAGCTTGTCGTACACTGTGCACATTTCTCGCTTTTTCACTTCTTTGAGGGCAATTCGTAAACATATGATTTCAGTTGCAACCCCAACACTTCATTTGTTGTTGCCTTGGCATGGTTTCCATTGTCTCAATCATTCTGGGCTCCTTGTAAATTGGTTGTCCTTGTGTAGTATTTCTGAAAAATGGTGGCTTAGTCCCCTTCTTGCTCTGATCCACCTTGCTTTTCATCTTGTCTTCCCAATCCTTTTGGAAAATTGGTCTTCCCCGTTGCTGATCATAAAGACATTTATCACACCTTATAGTCTCCTCTAATGTCTTGGGATCATCGTATTGTATCTTGTCACTGATAAATAAGGGAAACCCACTCAGATACCTCTGAATCTTCACTTGTTCATCCTTGATGAAAGGAACATATTTTAGCAATTCTAAAAATCTTCTTTCATACTCGTCAATGGTCATGCTTCTGAGCTTGAGTTCAAAGAAATCCTTCATTTTTCTATCATAGTAGTGCTTGGTTAAATATTTCTTTTCAAAATATTGCTTCAATTCCCTCCAAGTAACCTTCTTCTCATCAATGTGTTGCACTTGTACATATTGATCCCACCACATTGATGCTTTTCCCTTTAGCCGATAAATAACAATTCTCCCTTCTACCTGTGAAAAATAATTATGCAGTTGGAAGTACTTCCTCATATCCAATAGCCATGTCTGTACATCCTCATCCTTTTTATGCTCACTGTCAAAGGTAGGAGGCTTGATCTTATTCATTTCTCCCCATAGCTCGTCCACCTCAATCCTTCTCTTATGATTTTTGACAGGAGATGGAATTGAGCTACTACGCGCTTTCCTGAAAGAATGCTTTGGCGAGTGAAATTGTTGCTTACCATCACTTCTTTCTTCTCTTCTTTTCTCATCATGAGACCTGTGACGTCCTGATCTACTTAACTCTGTGTCCTTATCCATTTTCTTTTCTATTATGTCCATCTTTCACATCAACTTGACATTGAAGTCATATTGTTGCTCAACTTTCATAAGCCTTTCGTTATCAACTTTATAACTTTGGACATCTTTTTGTAGTCCTTTTTATGGTTTTTACTAAATTTATGTGTTCTTCCTTGGATTTTGTACCATCAACACTCAAATTGAGATACAAATCCCCGAACTCATCATCGGGACTATAAGTCCTCTACGCATCTTCCATGCTTTTGACCTTCTACACTGACTTTGTCCTGCTCTAATAGCTAATAATTATGCAAAATGTGTAGGCAACACGATTTGTTAGATGAATTCATGAGACAACTTCATGAAAACTCTGCACCATCTTGTCAGAATCTCGTCTTCTGATTCCTTGGATGTTTTTAACATCCCACCTTCTAGTGCGCACACCACACATCAATACGTTGCACGCATCACAACTTTGCACCGTGCACCAATAGTCTTTGCGCATAATAAACTCTGCACTTCACAACACCAATACTTAACATCCATGTCTATTTCATGCTAATCTCTGGCCCATACAATTCCAATGTTGAACCAATGGCTCTGATTCTAGAATGTAAAGTCCCCAACCTCCCAGGTCGGGCCACGTCACACAAATTCTTCCAGGGCTTCAGCTCTGATACTATAATGTAATGTTACCCATCTTACTGCTGAGAAATGATACATCAAAAGATTTGGTGCACAATTAACATTAAATTGTGTGGAATCACTCGAGGAAGTGCGCACAAACGAAACTCGTTCACGCCACACCACAGTCCCTCATGTTTATACAAATTATAACAACGAAAGTAACTTGAAAACAAAATGTGCGCTCAAGCATATTGAGCACAATGACATTACACAACGTAAGACCACTCCAAACATGTGAGCACTACTACGTGCATAACCATACAAAGCATCTGAATACCACAACATACATAATTATTTCAATTTTGCTTACATGTCCTACTTTCCTGAGTGTGGAGACTATGTTTCAGCACACACAACGAAACCAATCACTTGTGCACACAGACCTCTTTCCGCACACACGATACATCTATCCTCCCTTAGGAAGCTCTTGACCATTTACCATGAGTAACTTAACAAAAGTTACTTATCAACTAGCATACTCAGCATATACAAATACTAAGATAAATACTCACATCACACTTACAAAATAGACAACATTAACAGAATAATAACCATTATTCATATGCAACACTATGCAAGTAATAGATCTTAACAGATACAAATGAATAAGCACAGAGTAATCAAACAAGCACATAAGAACACTTATCTTTTATGAAAAGGCACCAACTATGCGCGTGACCCAAACGTTCCTCCCAACCATAGATGTTGTTTCTCATAATCCTTCAGCAACAGGTCACCCCTTAGCTGGGGCTCGAACTTGACCAATGCAAAAGGATCCTAGTGCCAATTTATGGTCTAACAAACAACGAAATTTCTCAGTCCAAGGTGTCGACCATTGTAACTAAGAAGTGTGCCCCTTCTCTACTCAACAGTCCTTTGACTGCCCCATTTCCCTTCCAGGGCTTCAACAACAGGCTAGATCAGGAAGTCTCAGAGCACTGCAACTAATGCCTAGTGCACCAGGGAACAATTCTCAGCCAATCTCTCACTTGGAGAGATTGCTCATGGGTCTGACAACCCACCTCTTGGACAAACTACAGACTTGACAACCCGCTTCTTCGATTGTACCAAGATTTTCCCAAGCACGAGATTAAGCAAAATAACCATCAACTACAACAAAATATGTATTCCTTCACAGAAGAAATTTTGTATCCAGGGTTTTCCGAATGAGTGACCTCCTCTGAATTACACTAAGGCTAGCAATATATATTGCCTGCCTTCAACTCTACACTTGTCACCTTCATAATTTACTTTAGCCACTTGATGAATTGTTTCCCATCCCTCGGGAACTTAGGATAAATAATATATCCGTAAATTACACTTTTCATAAATATTATTAAAATATTCCCCCCTTTTCCCTTTTTCAGTGGAGTTCAACCCCCCATCTATTTTTGTCTGAGTCAGTCTGCGTGCAACGATGTAATATGTTAATAAATTGAGAGTGATACACTTTACAAGAATAGGTGCATTGGCCTATTTGCATCCTAACTCACTAACCCAATAGTCACATAGGTTTTTCAACCTAAAAAAATATACACATATATACACATCACAATCATTCTCACACACTTATTTGTGTGCACACAACACTATGGAATATGTGCACCCTCCCTTGATACAAAATCCAAACGCACTAGCTCAAGTACGTACAACACTTATGGAATGTGCACACATTTTTCTTTGGTTACAAACCTCTTTCACTTCGTAGGTGTGCACAATACCAAACTTGATACCAATGGCTCACCGGCCTATATGTACATTAAATTTAGACTTGTTGCCAATGACTCACCAACCTATATGGATCATTACATCACAGACTACTCAAGTGCGTACAAAACCAAAATGGCTCACCAGTGGTAATACCCCTAAGCCGAACCCCAACTGTACATATAAATGTAAATGAACATATAGGTTAGTGAGTCGTGGGTACTGATTGTAAATGTAAATGAACATATAGGCTAGTGAGACGTGGGTACTGATTGTAAATGTAAATGTAATTATACATATAAGCTGGTGAGTTGATGGTACAAGGTCTTTGGTTCGGTTCGGCGCACATTGAGGCAGTGCGTAGGAATCTCACAACAAAGGAGTGCGCACATTTTATACTGTATCGCGCACCCATGTATGTGTGTGAGGATTGCGCACTAAAGGAAGGGTGCGCACCATATTGAGTTTTGCATACAATGGAGTAAGTGTGTGGTTTTGGGGCCAAAGTGCCTTTGTATAAAACTATTTTGAAGAGTGCATGTGTGGTTATTAGGCTGGAGAACCAGATGTTAAATGGTTAGTGAGCCATCATTGTAATATGTAGTGACATGCAAATATTAATGAAAACACATCATTGTTGCAGACCAACCATGTAAAAGAGTATGGGGGGCTAAAGTCCACTAGATAGGGAAAGGGGGATAAAAGTTAACGATAAGGGGCTAAGCTAGGGGGGCTTAAGCCCAAAGGAATATTATATTAATATTCCTTAAAGTATAAAGTATGGATAATTGTTTTATCCTAAGTTCTAAGGATGGGGACAAGTGGGCCCAAAGTAATTCTCAACATGACAAGTGTCAAGTTGGGAACATGCATAGATATAGTTTGGACTTAGTTCATTTTCTGATCGTTCTATCATCATTCCTTCACTCAATTATCTGTCATTTGTACCCTGTTGTTACTATACTTGTACTTGTACCCTGATTATCTTTGGAGATAGACCGAAGAAGCAGGTTTTCATGCCCTTAGGATATTGAAGAGGTGGGTTATCAATACCGTGAGAATTCTCTACAGGTGAGAGAATTGTTGGGAATTGATTTCCGAAGGTGCCAAACTACAACTACATGGCTCTAAGATATCCTGTTCGACTAATTGTTAAATCCCTGAAAAGGAAGTGGGGTAGCTGAGGGACTGTTGAGCATAGAAGGGGCACACTTCCTAGGGTGGGACATGCATGTGGGGAATGAGGGTTTGTAGGCTGTTAGTTCGAGTTGGCACCTATGACCAAGTTTCCTACTGTCTGAGTTACCTTAGCCTGGTTAGGAATCCTTTACCTAGGTGGAGTTTAGCCCCAGCTCGAGGGTGACCCACTGTTGAGAGTTGTGAGTAGTGCAGTCTAAGGTTGGGAGGAATGTGGAAGGTCTGCACGCAATTAGTGTTATGTTAATCAAAGATAAGTGTCAATTGTGTCTTAATTCATTTGATGTGTTAATATTTATGCATTTGTTTTCATGGGTTTTTCCTGAGTATGTTGCATGTGTATTTCAGTTATTATTTTGTATGAATCGGTGCAATTACAGAGTATTTTTATGATTTAAATTAGTATCAAAGTTCAAAATTTTAAGTGGCATAGCTCAGTGGGTGACTGGGGATCCTACACCAACCTATACGGGAAACCTCCAACAGAGCAGAGCTCTGTTATAATAATTCTCAAGACAAAACTTTTTCATGCCTCCTACTCTTATTTATACTAAGTCTATCTTCTAAAGAACAATCTAGAGTAATATCTTTCTAGAAATGGAAGCTTCTATTAGGTCTTCTTACATTGACTTGTTCATATTTATTAAATAGGCCTTATTAACAAATGTTGGACTTTATTACATGGAAAATATATTATTCTATCTACATGAGGGGTTAGGGACGTTAGGTCCCTAACAAATGTTGATTATTCCCATGCATTTGGACATTGCTTCTTGTTCATGTATTGGCCCTTATGAAGAATATAATCATCTAAATAATCATGCTATGATATGTATTCAACACCCAACATTTTCAACAATTGTTTTTCTTATTTGTAAATGCTCGGTAGCATATTTTCATTGGGAAGAACCTTATCTTTGAGTAGCCTAACAATTGTGAAAAACACTAATTGCATCGATATGTGATCTATAGTCCAATATGACATAGGTGTTGTAATGTAATGTAAAGTGGGTAACACTGGCACATGTTGGCTCAAAAAAATTAACTAATATAAAACAAAACTAAATATAATGTCAGCTCACAAAAAATAAATATAAAGTTAGTTCACAATTAAAATAAGATATATATTAAATTTGGGAAATATAAATACTAGCCTAGATTCATCTTAGCTCCAAAACTATCAAGCACAAGGGATAAAATCACCTAAGGTGCAAAATTTTTTAAGAGTGCAAAACTTGATGAAATTTTACATCTCAAGGGATTTAATCCCTCTTCGTGCTTGAAAAATCCATAGTTAAGATGGATTTAGGCTGGTATATAGTGTTTTACATAAATGATAGTATGCCTAGATTGAGTGTTCGTTAACATTAATTAATATATGGAACATAATGCGCTTAACTTTGAAATAAAGGCAACTACATTTATAAGTACCTCAATAGTGTTGAGAAACACAAGTCTAATAAACCATTTATTACTTTGATGTTACATAGTAACATGGTTGCCCTTGGTTGGGTGTACTTTGATCCATTTACGAAAAGAGGTGTAGTGGCACCATTTTCAAGCTCTAAGAAAGGTATCGATAACATGGTCATCATCCCTAAACTTATCTTGCTTGAGTTATTTTATGAGCATTGCCTCCAGTGCATTCGTATCCTATATATAATCATCCATGCCAACTTCCAAATCATTATATTAACCCCTTGCATATGAGGAATCAATGGTACTGTAATCATTCTCAATGGTTGAATTGAAAGCAAGTAGGAATGCCATTGGGAGTTGTTGGAACCATGCTATGAATGATTCTTCATTGATTTCCACTTTTTTAGTGGCCTCTCCTATCATGACATTGGGGTGGGGGTGCTTTGGAAGAGTATAAATAGGCCTTTATCACCAAACTCCTAATTTTTGAAATATTCGACATCATATTAGTCATAGAAATAAGACAACAAGAGTTCATTGTTGCAATTTATTACAATTGAATGTAGCAATTAATGTCACATGTCAAGGCATCACAAGAAAAAATATGAATAGAAGTTTCAAATTCACGTGCAAGCAACCATGTGTAGATAAATATTTTAAATTATAAAAATAAATTGCATTAGACCAATCATAAATCCCATATTATTGCACTGAGAGAAGCAATGTACGTTCAATAGTCTAGTATGGATGAGATGTGTAATGTAACGTAAAGTTAACAAACTAAAATGAAATGAAGAGTTAAGACCCATAATACGAATGAAGAATAGAAAAAGTTGATAATAATAATAATAATAATAATAACAATAACAATAAACCAGGATAGATCCATCTTAATCCTCATTCTTTAAGCACCAACAGATCCACTTAAGATACACATAAGAGGAGATATAGGCATAACCAACCAAGGCATCCTTGAAATATCTTTCTATCGAACTTTTGATCTTCAACAAGTTATCCACTCTACTCCTATGCACTTCACTTTGCTCCACCACCAAGTTGGGTTCTTATCTCTCATAATGTTGCATTAGATAACACATTCAAATAATAATAATCAAAGCTCATGTTCATCTTTTTGAATGGGAAGGCACATTCAAGTAATGATAATGGATTTTGTCTTAGCTTTATCTAAACATTTCCACTAAAAATATCTTAAATTTTCAAAAAATATTTTAAAAGAGTAAGTTTCCAATTGACATCTCTCTAAATTAATATTTGACATCCCAAGGCTTATATCCAGTCTCAAAACAATCTTGAGAATGCAATAAATAGATTTAGTGTGGTAATTCTAGAAAAAGAAAAATTATCATCAAAGATGGAATCAACATGAGTAAGGTGAATTGGTGAAATACACAGGTTCTCCTGGAAGAGATTTTGAACACCATGGTGGACATGTTTAGGTGATAAGGTTTAGAAAATGCAATCTTACCATGTTAATGCAGTGTGGGTTTCATAGGCCCCCACAAAAAAATAATGTTTATAAATACCCACAAAATAAAGGGCAAAGCTTTTTTATTTTCATTGGCTAAAAACACTTTATTTAAATATTAGCATTACATAACGTCCCTTTCTAAGGTATCAATGTTTATTACTACTATATAATATGATTTAATGACTTTTAGGTTTGTCGACACCTAAAAGAAGGAGAGTCGAACACTATTTCTTCCTAACTTGTTTTTTGTGACTTTACCACTATTATGTGATTTCATATTGCACATTTCGATTCCCAAACTTTGAAAACAAGGTACATTACGATGACCATGGCTTTAACACTAAAAATAGATTTGGCTTTTGAACAAGAACAAATAAATTCCTTATCAATTAAATTTTGTATCTCTTTATCATTACACTTATTTTAAGGTCATAGATTGCAACACCTTATTTTGCTTTTCACAAATTACACAATCATGCACATCCATGCCCTTCATTTTCCTATATCTCATCCTTTGCAGTAGGTAATCCTTCAACATCATTGCCTTAACCTTTTCCTTATTAGCATTTGCCTAAAAATAAAAATGCTTCACCTTACATTCAAGGTAAAAACTTGAATATTTTTCCCAAGTGTTGCAATGCTTTGAATCACTGGATTGACTCTTCTTTTATAAACACTTTATGCCTCTCTCAACTACAATATAAGGAACCTTCTATGTACATTGCTAAAAACTTTTCATATTCTCAAAATAGAAAAATCATTACACAAATTTGTAGCTATATATTTGACCACAATAATATCTTTCAACACTCCCCTTCAATATATTAAATCCGAAACATAGTTATGAGTATAATTTGAGTACAAACTCAACACCTGAACTATCCTTACAAGTCATGTCCATTTGCAATGTTCTATTGGACAATCTCCATCTTTGATAGCTACATGTCTGTAATCACCATGTCTCACACCCATAAACTCCCCTTAAAGATCTCTTCCTCAAGTCCTAAAAACTCATCACCCTAACTCCTCTACAAGTCCTCCAAACACTTGCAATGTTGAGATAAACAATCTTCTAAGTTGATAATAACCTCTTCAACAATCCCATGTTGTTCATGGGGCCTTGCAAAGTGTTCCCTCTTCTTCTCATCCTTCGCTTCATGCTTCTCATAAGGACGATAAACACACAAGTATTGTTCTCATCTCTTAGATCTCCCAAGATGAAATCTCTTGGGTCTCCCATAACCAAAACACATGGCTTTGATACCAAGTCATAAAAATGAAAAATAAATAAAAGATGATCAAATAGATCATAAACATGTAATAAAACCAAAGGCAAGACATAATTAGCAAAAGATTTGCTGAAAAGGAACAATCGTTGAACCACATATATGCATAGGCATGGAGAATAACTGAGACAAATATCATTAACATCGTAACTAATTGTCCTTGCAGTTACAAAGAATAGAAAAAACCACGAGGGACATACGTCTCACCCAATCTTCAAATTTATTATAATGCACTAACTTGTTTTTATAAACACTTCATGCCTCTCATTAAAATACACGAAACTTTCAAGTTACATTATTGAAACTTTTCACATTCCTAAAAAAAAAAAAATACCCCATAGTTTTCTCATGGAAAAACAAAACAATACTTACAAAACTGTAGATTTAATTATAATATTTTTCAACACTTACATGACTAGCAAAACAACACACGTTTTCACATTCCTTAAACAAAACAACATTACAAAACTACATATTTAATTATATTTATATTTTTTAACACTTACATGACTAGCAAAATGACACACATTCCATATGTTCAATGTCAAAATAAATCCAATCAAATGATAAAAATATTAAAATGATTAAAGATTATGTAATTATGAATTCGATAGCAAATAAAATATAATGACAAAGATCTTGAGACTTAAATATCACATGATTGTGGATTGAMTAACAAGCACAATTGGATGATGAAGATCTCACTCTTGTTTAGTCAAGAACATATCSACCATCAAAGCTAAGCATMRAAAATAGGCAACCTTAATCTTGCATAGTTATAATGTCCCATGCCTACATTAACAATACAAATGTGTACAAAATAGTTTTGTATGACAACGAGCTCAATGCTTTTGCCTTTATTTCATGAGATGGTAGCATTGACGATAATGATCTTGAGACTTAAATATCACATGATTGTGGATTGACTAACAAGCACAATTGGATCATGAAGATCTCACTCTTGTTTAGTCAAGAACATATCCACCATCAAAGCTAAGCATGGAAAATAGGCAACCTTAATCTTGCATAGTTACAATGTCCCATGCCTACATTAACAATACAAATGTGTACAAAATAGTTTTGTATGATAACGAGCTTAATGCTTTTGCCTTTATTTCATGAGATGGTAGCATTGACAATAATGTTAGGCATGTGGGAACTATGGTTAAATAAAGGTTGGTTATAGTGCACCACCATTCTTGATTAAGAGAGAAAGATGCACGAGAAATGAAGGCATTTAGTTGGTATTGCTGGTAACACCTCTTTTACTTGGGTTTTTTAATTATTCATAATATTGGTCATGTCCACATATTAGACATTGCTTTTGATTCTTGCATTGGTCGCTATAAAGATTACAATCATTAGAACAAGCACTGCATGATATGTACTCGACACTAAACATTTTCAACAATTGTTTTACCTATTTTCAACTACCTAAAAGGACATTGTCATTGGGAAGAACCTTATTTTGGGGTAGCTTGACAATTATGAATAATACTAATGCACAATGTCATTACATAAGCAATAGTATGCCGAAATTGAACATGTCCTAACGTTCATTAATATAAGGAATATATTGTCCTAACGTTCATTAATACAAGGAATATAACATACTTATTGTTAAATAAAAGCAGTTGAATTTATAGGCACTTCAATAATGCTGACAAACACATGTCTAATAAACCATAAATTGCTTTCAAGTTGTACAATTATAATATGGTTGTCCTTAGTTGTTTATAATCTTACCCATTTGCTAAAAGAGATGTGTTGAAAACAATTTCCAAGGTCCAATACAAGGTATCAACAACATAATCATCATTCCTAAACTCATCATACTTGAATGCATTTCTCAACATTGCATCCATGGTATTTGTATACTATATATAATCATCCATGCCAACTTATGTATCATTATATTGATCCCTTACACATGAGGAATTGATGGTACTTTAATCATTTCCAATAGGTGACTGGGTAGTAGGTAGGAATGTAATGGGGGGTTATTGAAACCATGTTTGGTGTGCTTTCTTATCAAGTTCCCTTCTTTTAGCGACCCTCTCTTATTCTGATATCATGGTGGAGTGCACTGGAATAATATAAATAGGCCCCTTATCACCAAATTCATAATTTTTGAAATAGTCAACATTCGATTAATGCATCCCTAAAAAAAAGACAACAAACATTTAATATTGCAATGTATTACACTTGAATGTAACAATTATTGTCATTATTGCAACGTATTCCAATTGAATATAAAAATTATTGCCACGTGTTAGACATCACAAGAAACACTTATTACAAGCAAGCATAGAAGTTTCAAATTCACGCGAAACCAACCACATTTAGGAAAATTTTTTGAATTGTAAAAACAGATTACATTAAACAAATCATAAACCCCATACTATAATTAGTCCATGTTTTTTTATAGCCCAAGGGGATGTCTAAAGAGAGCTCTCTAGCAAATCCCACTTATCATGTAGTGGGAGGTTTAGTTTATTAACAACTAATGGAAAGGAGAGAGGCTGCTTTGTAGAACAAAAAATAAATCTCGATGCATTCCTTTTCATTAAAAAAGCTCTTTATAACTAAGACAAGTCTAATTAATGACATAAGTAATACAAAGAATAGACCAACCTACGTGGTGTATACCTCTCACTCGATCTTCCACTCTATCTTCACAATCACATTATGAGGCACTTGATGCTCTTGCTTTTACTTCACGAGGGGAACATCGTCAACGATTACTCTAATACAATGTATCAACAACATAATCATTGTCTCTAAACTCATCTTGCTTGAATGCATTTACCAACATTTCCTCCATGGTATTCATATACTATATATAATCATCCATACCAACTTATGTATCATTATATTAATCCCCTGCACATGAGGAATTGATGGTACTGTAATCATTTCTAGTGGGTGACATGATAGTAGGTGGGAAAACAATGGGGAATTGTTGCAACCATGTTTGGTGTTTGCTCATCAACTTCCCTTCTTTTACTGATCCTTTCTTATTGTGACATCATGGTGGGGTACATTGGAATAGTACAAATAAACACCTTATCGTCCAACTCCTAATTTTTGAAATATTCAACATTGTTTAATGCATCCTTAAAAAAAAGATAAGAAAGATTAAATATTGCAATGTATTACAATTGACTGTAACAATTATTATCACATGTCACATCACAAGAGACATTTATTACAAGTATGCATAGAAGTTTCAAATTCACGTGACATCAACTACATTTAGGAAGGATTTCAAATTATAAAAATAAATTACATTAAACAAATCATAAATCCCATATTATAATTACTCCATGTTTTTTTAATGCCCAAAGAAGATGTCTAAAGGGAGTTCTATAGTGAATCCCTTTTATTGAAATAGTAGGAGGTCTATAGAGGTTATAATTTATTAACAACTAATTAGAAAGAGATAAGCTACATTGCATAACAAAAATAAATCCCAATGTTTTTGTAATTTTTTTTTTTTTTTTTATAAGCGAGACAAATCTCAATAACAAGTCAATTGGGTACAACTTGGATGGTTGAGAAAAATGATTGTTATTCTCCCATGAACTCAATCCCCTTAAAAAAAAAAAAACATAAATAAATATATTGTTGTAATAACTTCTAGCCTTGTTTCATTATATATGTTGCAAAATTTCCTATGATTCAATTGAACATGAATAAAATTATTTAAAAAAATAATAATAATAAAAAAAAACATAGACCAACGTACGACCTATAAAGTGCATACCTCTCACCCAAGCTTTCACTTTATCTTCTATTTTATATTATATGTATAGAGTTGTATTACGACACGCTTTATGCTTGGATGCTCTTGCCTTTAGTTCATAACAAGGTAGCATTGAGGATTATTACACACTTGCAACAACGATTACAAGATCTTCTCTCTCCAATAGGTATGGGAACCATGGTTATGGTTAAACAATGGGGCTGCCTGTGGTGCACCACCATACTTGATGTTGATGACAAATAGGCAAAGGTGTGCGAGAAGACCAGCCATTTAGCTGTTATTACTGGTATACAACAATCAGGAAAGGAGGGAGGATTAACAATAACAACGGTCATGGAGGAGACGGGGACGGGGGAGGGGGCGAGAGGAGTGGCAGGGGCAGCCGGTGGAGAAGAAGAAGAGATAGAGGGAACGCCTGTGAATTGGGTTGCCTTGGACGCTCTGGTCCTCGATTACGCCAAATCAGAGAGACTTCTACTCGACCATGACAATGGCGTCCACTCCCCCTCCCCCTCCACCACCTCCAGCTCCTCCTCTTCTTCGTCTAATTCTTCCTCGTCTAATAGTATCCGTGAAGTGATAGAGAGAATAAGGAAATTGACAGAGGAGGGGAACATCGACCAGGTATTCAGTCTCCTTGCCCTCCACGCTTCTGCCGTTCTCGACGACCAGCACCTCGTTTTCCGTTTGCAGAAGCAGGTAATTCCCCCTTCTCCTTCCCCTTAATTCCCCAATTTCTCTGCTTTTGCTATCTCTGATGGATGCAATTTCGTCATAGAAATTCATTGAATTGCTGAGGAGCGGGGAAGGGGAGTCTCGTGATTTGGCCATCAACTGCTGCCGGACTGCACTCGGCCCTTGTGCTCTCAATGCCTATCCTGTAAGTTCCGACTCCAACTATATACCCCTTCTCAAAATTTCAATACCTGGTATTTGGAATCATTCACTAGACGAAAGTCTTGTTGCAGGGATGGATTAATCATACCCAACACGAGAGAGATTCCTACTAGTTAAACTAAATGTTCATATGACGCACTCTAAACTTCTAGGATCAGTGGTCGCTCTTAAAATTAGGGTTTTGTCATTTAAATCTGAAATCAAGATGCCCAAACATACATTGCCAGACATGAAAGAAATGTTGCAAATATTGTTTGCGGGAATATACTGTTGAGGGTCAGCAAAGAAACTTATTGGAAATATCGGAAAACGTCGGCAGGCATAAACTTGGACTTGAAAATCTTAGAAAAACTCAGAAATCGGCAACTTGAAAATCTGGAAAATATTGAGAAAAATCGGAGATATTTGCAACATCGAATGAGTCTTATGTAATCTCCATGTCGCTTTCATTTCCATTGGGTGTTTTTTCTCAACTAAAATGACATCACGAGAGGTGTTAAACTTTTATTTTCAGATGCTTGTCATTTTTCTGGAGCTTTTTGAACACTGTCCATTTTTGTATTCCCATTTGCAATCCAATTGTGAAAACATGTCACAGTAACATTCATTTTTGTATTCCCATTTGCAATCCAATTATGAAAACATAGCACACTAACATCCTTCTTATAAGAACATAACTAGTGGGAGATTTGGAATCAAAACACATCTCCATGGCCACCTTTCTTTATGACACAAACTAGATGGACTGTATGTGCCATTCTAAATGGACTTTTGCTTCTTCAAGCAGTAACTCAAATGTTCAATATTCCAACATTATTGATTCTATCCCTACAGTGTCTGACTTGAACAATGAAATCTAGTATATTTATTAGTATTATACATGATTTTCAATGAGTCCATGTTGTGCAGTTTTTCTTGTACATTTAGCTTGAAAATTATTTTTATATAAAGGTCCCAAAGGAGGAAACTGCATATAGTTTACAAAATATGGGGACTTCGGATGGTCTTTGTGTTGAACTCTCCTACAACTCAGCACGAAAATGTTTGCCAATAATTTACTAAAACTCAGAAATTAAACTTGCTGATATAAATCTGATAAATTATGCAAAACGCCTACAACTGAGTTGTAAACTGAAATAGTACAGCAGAAACACACAGAACCAAGCACAAAAATACACAATGACACCAGATGTACCCTGGAAACCCCAGTCTGGGGAAAACTAGCAAAGGAGGGCTTCTTATTGAGGCTTCTGAGGAAAAATTACAGCAAGAACAGTTCAGAAATTGCTCACAGAAATTTCTGGGCAGAACTTAGCTTCTCCATAGGAAGAGTATGGCCCAGCTATCTCAGCACTCCTTGCTGTAGCTGTACGGCCTTCAGTACAGCCTGCTGTTGGCTGTAAATATGGCCAGAAATAGGCCTTGTTCCTTGCTGACCTTTACAGCCAAGTTTGGCCTGTCCTTGATGAGGCTGTACGACCCCCTTTCGCCCCTTTGTCTGCTGCAAAACTTGGCCTGAGTGTGGGCAGATGCTGGCTGCCTGATATGGTCCGATGCTGGCCTCCTTCCTGCTGCCTTCAACACCTGAAATCGCCCTCCTCAGCGTGCTGCTCGCCCTAGCACTGGTTTCTCTACTTCCTCAACCTCAATCACCCTCCTTCAGCTCACTTGCAATCACATAAATGAGCAATGTGTCCTCTTCACCCTCAGCCCTTTCTTTTATCCTTCAATCAGCCACCATTTTCCTTGAGATGTGTGCCCACATTTTGGGCCTCAATGGCTGAGATTGGGGCGCCCCCTTTGGGCTGGACCCCACTCTCCACTAAGTGGTGCACCCCCCTTTGGACAAGGTCCCACAAAGCACTCAGCTTCTCACGAGGTGCGGCTTCTCTTCCTGGCCCCCACAATCCACTCTAGGATGAAATATTTGCTGATTGCCTAAGTTATACTCAGGCTGAGATAAACAAGGCTGATCAGGGTTGATTAAGGTGTCCATCAGCTAGCCTAGGACACATGGGCATAGTTGAGACAGCAACCGAGCTAAAAAACTAACACTTTGGACTGCTTTCCTTTGAATTCAAAACCAGGACTAGATTTCTGTTTAACTCTTATAGTGATTACATTCCAAACAGAAACAGCAGGCTCCATATTTTCTTCAGAACCTGCTGAGATTTATACATGCCTTTCTTTGATTTCAAAACCAGGGCTAGAGTTTCATTTAAATCTTATAGTGATTACATTCCAAACAAAAGACAACAGACTCCATATGGTCTTCAAAACCTGCAGAGATTTATACTTGCCTGGCCTATATAAATAACCTATCTTCTCACTGTTCACATACTCTACTGAACTATTAAGATACTAAAACTAGTAAACTTCAGACCACTTGCAGATGAACGGAAAGGAAAGAAAATAGATTTACTTGTATTTTGGGCTGGACTGATTGTTGAATTCATGGTTGGCTTGTACAAGTACTTCAGAAGGCTCCTTTGGGTGCACTTGCTTTTCCTCTATGTATACTGGTGGCCTTCGCTCCACAACATCCTCCACTTATGTCAAGAGGTCCAGCATAATTCTTCTATCAAGGAAAAAATGCTGCATTGAATCTGGAAAGCACTGCTTCCTATTGCCTCCTATCTACCTTGTCAAGCTTTTTGTGGATATGTTCTTGCTTGTGCAGGAGACGACTTTCCAGAATATCTATCCTTCCTTTGGAAATTCATGCCTTTCCCCTTCACTTCTTTCCATGCACTCCATTCTCATTCTAAGTCTTTCCAAAGCTATATGCATTTCCTCTTGAATTTGTAAAGCAATGGTATGAAAATAATAGTGCTACTTGCTAACACCTGGCTACTGAATAGGGAGTAGATGCATGGGGTGCTGTGTGAAGCTCTCAGAGAATCCAGTATCTCATGACAGATCAAAACATGTTGAGACCAAGTTTCATTACATTCGAAGTATGGTGCAGAGGAAAGCAGTATTGGGGCAGTACCTTCCTACAAATGAGTAGATTGCAGAGGTTCTCACTAAGCCTCTTGCCAAGTCGAAGTTCGAGTACTTTTGTGATAAACTTGGAGTGGTAGAGAATGCCCCTCTCGCTGAGAGGGAGTGTTGATGATTGCAACTTCGTGAGACATTCTCCAGGTCTTGTTGATGATTGCAACTTCGTGAGACATTCTCCAGGTCTTACTTCTTGATGGACCAAGCTGGGTTGACCTGTGACGATACTCCTCGATGGACTGAGTTGAGTATGACACTTATCAATGGACTGATAAGTTGTACTGGGTTGGTGCCCAACGACCCTTGGGGTGTAGCCCATGTGGTCGGGATATTTTCCAGGTCGTACTCCTTGATGGACTGAGCTGGGTTGACCTGTGATGACATACTGGGTTGGTGCCCAGCGACCCTTAGGGTGTAGCCCATGTGGTTGGGATATTTCCCAGGTCGTACTCCTCGATGGATTGAGTTGGGTTGACCTGTGGACACTATGTGGTTGTAGCCCTAGTGTGCTTTAGTGGGTTGTGGCCCCTAGACGAGATGAGAAGGTCCACATTGGTTGTTGCCATGTGAGATGTGATGGAGGAGACCTTTCACTATGACGTCAGAGAAGGAAGAAGGCCCAAGCCTTGCGCAGAAGACCTAGAAGCTCAAGTCGGCCCTGTTGAGTGACACCACTTGGATGTGACAATTCACATGATGGACTTGTATATATAGAGAGACATCTCCCATTTGGAGACATCACTTTTGGATCATTCTCTCTTGTGTATTTTCGCTCTCTTGGACTAGTGCGCTATCTTTGGAGTAGTAGCGCCATTCTTCTTTTGGTCTTGGATCTTCTCTTGGACAAACATTCTAGTGAAAGGTTGCTGGGTTTTCTTCCCTTGTGCAGAAGGGTTTCCCAGGATAAATTCTTGTATATCTTGTGCATGGTTATCTTCTTGTGATCTTGGTTATTTACTGCAGCTATTATATATGGTTTATGCTTCATCTACGCTTCTGCTAATGTGAAATGTTAAAGAAAGTTGATGAAATCTGAATAAGCATAAAATTCAACAGAACACTTATCTTATTAATTGCAGAATCCAAGTACATGCATGGTGCTTGCTGTCTTGAGCCTGGTCCACTCTCCGTGCATACAGTACCAATGAAAGAGATTTATCCAAATACAATCAAAGAGAATACCATGATAAGATGATCAATCATGCAACTATATCCTTTCCCTAATATATCAATCATGCAACTATATCCTTTCCCTAATATATCCTCCTTATTTATAGGTGGAGAAAAGTTTGATAAGGTCAACCTTGATCATAGATTTGAGGGATCGGTTGACATAGTCAATCTTGATCCCTCCCTTTATGTTCAATTTAATATTTTTAAGGGGTTTCTATACCAACATCATCTGACCCGAAATGTTTGGTAGCATCCTGGCTACACTTTTATGTTAAATTAATCAAAAGTTGGAAAAACAATTGTTCTTGAGCTTGTGGTGTTCAATTCATTTGATTTGTGTTCTCTCCCTTAGTTTTTACCAGAACTGCTTCGATGGGATCTTCTTCTTTAGGAATTGCTTCCA
>ML808485.1:295118-306211 GCA_009831015.1 Picea engelmannii | reverse complement strand
GATGACTCAGATCCACTCTAGCGATCCAACGCTTGAAGTTTACCTCGAACAATCTGATGGCTTAGATCTATTCCAACAATCGGACGACTGAGATTCTACTTCGGGTTTTCGACTCTTCTGGCTTCGTAAATCTCAGTTCTCAACCCTGGTGAAGTTTCTCTCTCCTCTGTGTGTGAAGTGCTAAAGCTCGTGCACCTTACCCTGATGAGAGGACTGTTGATCTGTTACGTTGTGATCCAATGACCACTGTCGCTCCTCTCTCTTGAGCTTCTTATCTCTCTGTGACTTAGAAGATTTTTTAAGTGTTCAAAGGTTTCAAACCTTTGCTCCTCCTACAAGTTCGATTCTTGGATCTCATTAACACTTCTAAAAAGTGTTATCCCTTCTGAGCTTCCTCCTTAAATGGATTTTTATTTCCCACACACACCTTGCGTTATCAGGATTTCAATAAATCAGTTCGAAGGATTTCTTGAAAATAAATTCTTCTCGCCCACCCGATGTTTCTCTATTTCTAGTTCTTCGATACTTGGTTGTTCTTTGACGTTGTGCACACCTTGCACCTAGTATAAGTTCCCTTTGTTCTCTCTGAACTTCTCTAAATCACTCCGAGACTCAATCGACACACTCTTTGAGTTTGAGATGCACACCTTGCATACAAGTGTCAGAAGAGAAACAATTGAAACTCATGCGGTTTCATCACGAACTCATACAATCAATCTCTTGAACAATCATACATGAACGAAAATGAAAATAATCATACACACAGAATATCACATTCATTCAATCACACATTAAATGAACACAGTCCAAGGATTTGGGACAATTCTGTCTATTTTATTCCTTCATGAAAAAAAAATTACATAGTATTTCTTCTACTCTACTCTATTCTACTGATTTCTCGGATCTCTATCTCCTTCTCTCTATTCTGTCTATCTTATTACAATGAAACAATGAAAACTATCTAAGGACTGGCTCCACGAGCTCTCGTTGTCGTGTCTACAACCTATCTTATCAAACTCTAAGCGGTTACCTACTCTATCCTATTACAATAACTAATAGTTGTTGCCAGATAAGAGTCAACACTCCATATCTGCAATCCCTTACAGTCCTTCACGACTTTACAAACAAGTTACATTTTTAAAATGATGTTTACAAAATATCTCAACAACCCGATTTAATTCTGAGTTAATTTCTGATTTGAAACTCTGTCATGCTGAGATATCATTCCTTTGCCTCCACGCTTGTGTTTTGACTTTAAAGGCGATGCTCCTACATTAGGCAACCTCTTCGACAATCCATGTAATCTCACTACTTCTCTGAAAAACAAATTGGCTATGTGTGTAGCATCATTTGTCTTCTAGCATGGTATGAAATGTGACATTTTTGAAAATATGTCCACCACAACAAATATGGTATCACTCCCTTTTTGAGTTCTAGGCAATCCCAAAACAAAATCCATACTGATTGCATCCGATGGCCTCTCTAGAATTGGTAATGGATGATACAAACTAGTGTTCTGTTGTCTTCCTTTTGCATACTAAAAAATTCTGCATTTGTTCACAAAATTTTTCACTTCTGCCCTCATGCTTGGCCAATAATACGAATTACTCAGTTGTGCAAATGTCTTATCATGACCAAAATGTCCAGCTAAACCTCCACTTTGTTTCTCCTTCAACAAGTTATCTCTCATTGAGCATTTCGATATGCATAATTGGCTTCCATTGAATAATAATCCATCTTGGATCAAATATTCAATCCACGGGCTTCTGTCTCCCAACAAAGGATTCTTGCATGCCTCATAAGCTTCCTTAAAATCTGCATCTTCTCGGTACATCTCCTTGAGGTGTTCAAACCCTAAGGTCTCCACTTGGAATTCCTGTACAATCACACTCCTCCTCAAAGCATCTGCAACTTTGTTAGCAGTTCCCACAATATGTTTAATAACAAAAGTAAAATTCTACATAAATTCTACACATTTAGAATGTCTCTGATTCAACTTTTCTTGCCTGGTAATAAATTGCAAATCTTGATTATCATTGTACAAGACAAATTCTTTAGGAATTAGATAGTGTCTCCACTTCTTCCAGTTTGAATCACTGCATAAAATTCTTTGTCATATGTGGAATACTTCTGCTTGGCGTCATTCAACTTCTCACTGAAATAAGCAACCAACCTATTATCCCGACTCAAGACTGCTCCAATAGCTAATCCACTTGCATCACATCTCACTTGAAATGTTTTTCCAAAATCTAGTAAGAATAGAATTGGTTGTTCTGTGATTTTCTCTTTCAACACCTTGAAACTTTTTTCAGCTTCCTCTATCCAACTAAAGGACTTGTGCTTCTTCTTCATAGTGTCTAGCATGGGTGCACATATACCACTGAAATTTCTGATAAACTTTCTATAAAAGCTTGCTTACCCATGAAAACTTCTTACCTCAAATATGCTGCTTGGCGATGGCCATTCTTTGATTGCTCTCACCTTTTCTGGATCCATCTTCAACTCATTTGAAGAGATTACGAAATCCAAATATATGAGTTCCTTCTTCATAAAAGAACTTTTCTTCAGATTTATCAACAACTTCTCTTGCTGCAACTATTCCATCACTGATGTCAAATGTCTTAAGTGTTCTCCCTTTGTCTTACTGAAGATTAGTATGTCATCTAGATATACTATGACAAATTTTCCTATGAATTCTTTCAATACTTCATTCATCAATCTCGTAAATGTGCTTGGTGCATTTTTCAACCCAAATGGAATGACCAACCATTCAAACAATCCTTCATTTGTCTTGAATGTTGTTTTCCATTCATCTCCCTCTCTCATTCTTATTTGATGATACCCACTCTTCAAGTCTATCTTGGAAAAATAGCTTGTTCCACTCAAATAATCCATCAAATCATCCACCCTCAGTAAAGGAAATATGTACCTAATGGTTATCTTGTTGATGGCTCTGAAGTCTGTACACATTCTCCATCCTCCATCCTTCTTTGGACTTAATACAATTGGTACTGCTTATGGGCTTAGGCTTTCCCTGACTAAACCTTTATCCAACAACTCTTGGACTTGATTTTTGACTTCCTCATTCTCTCTAGGTGTCAACCTATCAACTGCATTGTTTGGTAAACTATCTCCTGGAATAAGGTCAACATGATGGCTTATACTCCTAATGGGTGGCAATGAGTGTGGTAACTCATCCACTACTATATCAACAAAGTTTTCTAACAGTTCCTGTATTTATACAGAAAAATATTCCACAGAAGTATTTGTAAGGATAACTCTAGGCTTCCTCACTACAACAAATTGCATTTCTTTCTCCTTCTTGACTTCATTCAAGAGTTCCTTCCCACTCATGATAAGTATACTTGAAATAGCTTCCCTCTTTTTCTCTGTCTTTTATTGACAACAACATATGTGTCCTACCATTCATCTCTAGGGTATAAGTATTCTTTCTCCCATCATGAATAACTTTTCTGTCAAACTGCCATGGTCTCCCTAATAAAATATGGCAGACAACCATAGGAATTACATCACATAATATTTCATCCCTATAACCTCCTATTTTAAATTCAACTTGGCATTGTTGACTTACCATCACTTGATGTCCTTTCTACAACCATGATACCTTGTATGGGTTTGGATGTGCAGTTGTCTTCAACTCCAGCTTCTCCATCATTTCTGTGGATACTAGATTGTCAGTGATCCCACTATCTGTGATCACCTTGTAAAATCTGTCTTTCGTCTTGCAAGTAGTTATGAACATACTTGTTCGCTGAATGGGTTCCCCTGGTTCCTTCTCTGGTTTAAGAATAATTTTCCTCATCATGAGGTTCTTTCCTCCTTCTGCTGCTTCTTCTTCCATATGTTTCCGTGCTTCAACAATGTGTGCTTCACCTCCTCCTTCATTCTTTATCTTGGGACATTCCCAAGACTTGTGCCCTTGCTTTCCACAGGTATAACATTTAACTACGCCTCCTCTGGATCTTCCTCATCCTCTGGAAAACGAACTTCTTCCACCATGTTGTCCTTCTTTAGAACTTCTACCCTTCTCATGGTGACTATGCTATTTGTCAGCTTCATGCTTCGGCTTCTGGAACTTCTCTTTGCTGGTTCCCTTACCTCTGCTTGAATTTCCTCCTCTGTTTCATTGGCTTTGTTTCCTGGTCAATTTTTCTTCAACTTTCAAGGATGCTTGATAAGCATACTCGACTTTACTGACATACATCATGCTAATCTCCTCTTGTATTTCATATCTCAGCCCATTGATGTATCTGGCTGTCTTTTCATCCTCATTCTCTTTTTTTCCAGCCCCGATGTTCAATCTATAAAATTCCCCAGTGTACTCCTTCACTGATAAGATTTTCTGTCTTAGGTTTTGCAATATTCTGAACAAATTTATTTGATAGTCCTTTGGGATAAATTTTGCTTTCAGCTTGGCTACCATCCTATCCCAGCTTTCAATTTTATTCTTACCATTGCTCCTGCATTTGGCTTGTAGTTCATCCCACCATAGCATTGCATGACCCTTCAGTCTTGTCACTGCATGCTTCACCATCTTTTCTTCTTCGAAATTTTCATAATCGAAGTATTTGTCCATAGCACATACCCAATCCAACAATTCTTCAACTTCTAAATTGCCTTCATACATTGGTACCTCTATCCTTGCTCTGGCTCCTATCTTTGAAACAACTTTTATTAAGTGATCTTGTGCAACATCCTCTGCTACATTTTATTCGACCTCTTCTTCTTCTCTCTCAACTTCACTGATATCTCCAACATCTGGTGCTCTTCTCTACATTGTTTCCATGGCGTCCGGTCTCATTTGGAGTCGCCTCATTTTTTCTTCCATTTTTGCATTCTCTCTACGCCTCCTAGTTGGCATGATTCCACTACGTCACCTATAAACAAAAATAAAATTTTCTTGATACCACAAATGATATCAATTTGTCTCCTTTCTTCTTTGTTTGCTGTCTGCAAAAAAACTCAATATCATCTTTGATACCACCTGATGCAACCCCCCTACTCCCACGTAGGGCTGCATGACCTCCCAGTCAAGGATCTCTGATTCTTGAGTCAAATGACTCTCTGAAACATTAATTGTCTCTTTCTGTATCTAAACACAGGCCCTTTCGGCTCCTTTTTGCAGGTCTGATAGCACCCGTGACCTTCTCTTTCGCTCTGTCGTGAAATCTCAGAGTGCTAGGTGGTTTGCTCCTTTTCAGATAAGCCCTCTCGTGATATGACCTTGGGTGATGACCACATGATTGCGGGCGTGGCCACAAGTGGTTTGAAGTCAAACTAATTTTGGGCCCACAATGCTCCTCTAGCTTCCATGTGTCCTCTTGACGAAACCACGGTTTGGATTGCGGCCCACCTTCAATATTTTAAACTCCGCGCAACTCCTGTCTCTGCAATGCTATGGGATCGTCGATCTCATGATCTCAATGATACTACCTGAACTGACGGTTCAGATCTGCATATTCCAAATCCACGAGCCAGATTTGTCCCTTTGAGATCAACGGATATGATCTCTTCGCAATTATGGACTTCGGGGTTTTGAAATCTCAAACCCAGTTCTCTTCCGTACTCCAATCCTCCAGTGTTGACGATCCACAAACACTTGTCCCATGAAATCAATGGTGTTGATCACTTCGGAACTCCGGACTCTGGAGTTCTCAAACTTCAACCCTCTCCTCCTATGGCTTTTATCTGAAGACTCTAATCCACTGAGGCGTGTCCTACTCGGATCAACGACCACGATCCCTTTACGTATCCAGACTTTAGACTTTTCAACTCTCAACTTTTCTCTCCCTGTGAAGTATGCGAATTTTTTCCGCGTGTTCTCTTGATCTAATGATCGAGGATTTTTTCGAGACTTTACCCAAAGTGCATGGATCTATGCCACGTCTCTCCTAGATCTGACGGCTCTGACTCACTTCAGGTGTTCGGGGTTCAACAGTCTCAGTTCTCAACTGAAACTCCACAACAACTTACCTCGAGCTCGAGATCTATTGACAAGTGTTCACCTATAGATCTATGACTCTCGACTCTTCAGCTCTTCGGGCTTCGGGTGTTTCAACACTTCAACCTTCGTCTTCCTCTGGATATTTCGACCTGTCGACAAGTGTCCTCCTGGATCCAACGATCCAGATTTTCTCTAGCCCTTCGGCTCTCCACGCTTCAGAAATCTCACATTTCAAACTTGCCTCCTTCTGGATTCACGGTATCTAATGTCTCAGATACATTCTGGTGATCTGACGCTTGAAGTTTACCCCGAACAATATGACAGCTCAGATTTGTTCCTGCGATTGGACGACTGAGATTCTTCTTCGGGTTTCCGACTCTTCGGGCTTCGAAAATCTCAGTTCTCAACCCTGGTGAAGTTTCTCTCTCCTCTGTGTGCGAAGCGCTAAGGCTCGTGCACCTTACCCTGATCAGACGATTGTTGATCTATTACGCTGTGATCCAATGACCACTGTCGCTCCTTTCTCCCGAGCTTCTGATCTCTCTGGGACTTAGAATATTTTCCAAGTGTTCAAAGGTTTCAAACCTTTGCTCCTCCTACAAGTTTGATTCTTGGATCTCATTAACACTTCTGAAAAGTGATATCCCTTATGATCTTCATCCTTAAATGGATTTCAATTTCCCACGCACACATTGCATTATCAGGATTTGGATAACTCAGTTCAAAGGATTTCTTGAAAATAAATTCTTCTCACCCACATGGCGTTTCTCTGTTTCGGGTTCTTCGACGCTTGGTCGTTATTTGATGTTGTGCACACCTTGCATCTGGTCTAAGTTGCCTTTGTTCTCTTTTAACTTCTCCGAATCACTCCGAGACTCAATCGATGCACTCTTTGTGTTCGAGATGCACACCTTGCATACAAGTGTCAGAAGAGAAACGATTGAAACTCATCCAGTTTCATCATGAACTCATACAGTCAATCTCTCGAACAATCATACATGAATGGAAATGAAAATAATGACACACACAGAATATCACATTCATTCAATCACACGTTAAATGAACACAGTCCAAGGATTTGGGACAATTCTGTCTGTTCTCTTCCTTCATGAAAACAAAATTACATAGTATTTATTCTACTCTACTCTATTCTACTGATTTCTCGGATCTCTATCTCCTTCTCTCTATTCTGTCTTTCTTATTACAATGCAACAATGAAAACTATCTAAGGATTGGCTCCACGAGCTCTCATCGTCCTGTCTGCAACCTATCCTATCAAACTCTTAGCGGTTACCTACTCTGTCCTATTACAATAACTAACAATTATTGCCAGATAAGAGTCAACACTCCATATCTACAATCCCTTACAGTCCTTCACGACTTTACAAACAAGTTACATTTTTAAAACGCTATTTACAAAATATCTCAACAACCCGATTTAATTATGAGTTAATTTCTGATTTGAAACTCTATCATGCTTAGATGTCGTTCCTTTTCCTTCACTCTTGCATTTTGACTTTGAAGGCGATGCTCCTGCATCAGGCAACCTCTATTAGAGCAGAGCTCTATTACAATAATATCCAATACAAAACTTCTCATACCCTCTACTCCTATTTATACTAAATATGTCTAACCAAAAGAACAATCTAGAGGAAGATCCTTCTAGAAGCAAAAGCTTCTATTAGGTCTTATGACATTTGACTTATTCTTCCTTATTTCTAGGCCTTATTAATATTGACCTTTATTACATGGAAATATATTATTCTACCTACATGAGGGGTTAGGTCCCTAACACCGACTAGATTAAAAGTTTCAAATTTCTCTAGAAAGTACTTTGACAATTTATCCTCGCATCCCATAATGCCCCAAACTTCATCCATGTTCATCGTGAAATTTAAATCACCCCCGATAATTAAACTGTCATTGAAAATTAGACTAGAATAAAATAGTTTGTCTGATAATGCCTCCTTCCCAACATAAGTGCCATAAGAAATGAGGATTTTCAATTGACAGTTCAAATCATTGCTATAAATTTTCTGTAAAAAAGTCCAAAGGTGGAAAAAGAGTCAGTGAGTTTAACTTTAGGAGACACACTAGTTATTAATCCACCAAATAAGACTAGTAGAATTTGAGCCAATAAAAATCCAACACAGAAATAATCTTTCAAGATCAAAGAGAAAGGATTTGAAGCAACCCATGGATTATTGAATAAGTAAAATATCTGGTTTGGACTCGTCACAAAGTTTGTGAAGGGATAGTTTTTTGTCTTTACTTCTCAAGCCACAAACATTAATGAGCATGATGATCATGGGGAAACCTTCCTTGAGGTCATCCATGCTCTAAGGACCCATGTGACCCCTGTGATGATTTTTTTCCTCCCTTGTCAGACCTCTCTAGATGCACATTCTTGTGCATGTTTTATAGCCGATTCACAACCTACTTTCTACCGAGTCCAATCTTTATCAACACCCATGCCTAGTCCCCCAGAATAGACACAACCATGACCATGAGGAAAAAGAAGATACAACTCCCTCCCCAATGAGAGGGATTGGGGTTCTGATAGAGTATCATCTAGACCAATGGGGGGAGATTTGTTCATAGATTTATTTTCACGGGTGGGAATACTAGATACCTCTTTAACAATCAAATTCTCAGCAACTATTGGGATATAATCGGTCTGGCTTATGGGAGAATCATTCACCCCCCCACCCTTTCAATCAAATCATTACCAGGCTTAGAATGAATGATTGACGATATATAATGGATAACAAAAGTTGACTTACTAGTAAGGAGCATATCCATCACACTCGTAGCCCATAATGCTTCTAAATTGTTTTGCTGTGAGGCGGTGAGGCCAAGTTCCATATCCAGTTTTTCCAGCACAGTCACCACCTCAACACTCAGTTTGGCCAAATCAGTTGTATAGATAGGATTTACCTCTTGCACATTTGAAAAAGAATCATCACGAATCACCTTCGAGGCCCCACCCAAATCTTTAACGACATTGACCAGGGAATGATGTATTGTAGATTTGTTTCCATTGTGTGTATTAAGATTATCTTGTGGGGATAATGATCCAACATGATCAGTAGAGGGCCCAAACCTCCAAAAAACTCAGTTCACAGTCTGCATGCAAGTGCTCTACGTGGTGAAAATGAGAGAAATGAAAAGGAAGATGAAGATAATCCAGTTGTTGGGCGTATTTTTGATCCCCCAGGACTAAATCCAGAGATTCTAAGAGACCAAATCTTGGATCGATATCCACCACTATTTTTTCTATAGAGAGATAGTTTGAATACTTGTATCTTTGATAAGCTGTTATATAAGTTCCCAGAACCTCTCCAATGGTTTTAAATCCCCCTTCTGACTAGAATTCGATGGAAAGGTTGAGAATTTTATCCATATCAGTAAATTGAATAAATTTTCCTCCTTGGCATCGAATAAGGGATGCCATGGCTTGTAACAAAACAAATGGTGATCCCAATACCACTATCCCACTAAAATAATATCCACGTCTTCCTTTGTCCTGAATATGACCCCCATCCAACCTATGGAGAGAAGATGGAAAATAAAATTGCATCCCAGGGATGACCCCCATTCTTTTTCCATCCATGCAGTTACATTTCTTAATGCCATTCTTCTACCCACAATTTTTTAATTGATAGCATGACCATCCAAGTTTTTTGTTTGGGCGACTTTTAAATCCTCCCCGACTATCTGTCTCCCCTAGAATTTATGGTTTTATTGCATTTATTTCTTATACTTTGGTGAAATCCCTTATCAACTTCTTATTTGTGAACATGAGTGGGATAATTCATAGAGTGTTCAGTTCATTCCACATCCTTTTCTAAACCTAATGATGACCTCTTCGACTTTTGTGACAGGTTCAATGCCGATACATGTGTCACCAAAACCTTGCTTGAATCCCCCAAGTATCTATGATGCTGACTTAAATTCACTTGGATATGGTTCGTAGTGGTGGATCCAAACACATTTAGGTGGAAGGAGGAAGGTAAGTTATTTGGACTGTCAACTGATAAGGGG
The DNA here is from genome assembly GCA_009831015.1 of Picea engelmannii. Taxonomy (NCBI): domain Eukaryota; kingdom Viridiplantae; phylum Streptophyta; class Pinopsida; order Pinales; family Pinaceae; genus Picea; species Picea engelmannii. The sequence goes on along the minus strand of ML808485.1, from coordinate 296,202 downwards.
GCCCTTGGATCCCTCCCTAATTCATGTGAGGAGACCTCCTGCATAGTATGGTGTGCATCGTGGGTAATCCTTGGATTTGAGAAAATCTTCATTTTTGACAATATATACTCTGAGTAATCGACAAGGGGATCATAACCCTCCATCTTTATTCAACACCAATCCCAATTGCTTACTTCTAAGCCATGCTTACCCCATCGTCCTGTACCATGAAGATCTGTTCATTGCCAAAGTTATGGTTTTCCACCATTGTTAGGGTTCTTCCGGTGTATAGTTATCAATCTCTAGCATAGTTGCATTATCATGTATATTGATTCTTATTTTTTTTGCCAAAAAAATTGTAGCTCTTTTCATTGATAAAAATAAAAAATATACAATTAAAAGTTTTAGCACCTATAGGGATGAAAAGGCACTCAGGAAAACATATTGTCTTCAAGGTCATTTATATAATCACATGATTTTGTATATTTATCTCTTTACTATTACTATTCATTTACTTTACTGTTTATCAAATTAATTTATAAGTATTTAAATTCTCAATTTTAATTTTGTTTGTATTGAATTGTTAGTTAGCAAATTAGCATAGTTTTGTGTTGATAGGTTGGTGCCATTTGAAAAAGGACCAACACACTTATTTTAAAGTGTTAATATAAAAATAGTGATGCGTTTTTTTACAAGATATGGTATTCGAAGTTGAAATTTGCAATGGTACCAAAAGTAATTAAGTTTGGGTGTGATTTTTAGAGCACCCAATGTGTCAATAGTCATTTTCCCACTAATGCTTGTGCATTTGGTGTTGTTTCTCTTATTCGGATAAATTTCCTACAAAAGTAGACACAAACTTTGGTGCAAGTCCTAAGAAAAAATACTATCTTGATCAATCAATTCAATACCAAGATATAATGGAAGATATGACAAAATGGATGATGCAAATTCAAAGTAAAAAAAAATCTAAATCTATGCATCTTAATTTGTGTCGATCCACAAAAATTAGAAAATGTCATGACAAAGAGAATGGAAATAGACAATTACATTTAATAGTTTAGTTGCGGAAATGTGAGACTTATGCATTGAAATAAGATTTAGT
>ML808485.1:236671-250673 GCA_009831015.1 Picea engelmannii | reverse complement strand
ATGGAATTATTGACGTGTATTGGTATATTATATAAATTAGTGTTCAAGTTTAATTATGTCATTTTCTAGTATGTCAGTATATGTTGTAGGAGACATTTTTTAATTATGACAAAAAACACATTCATTTGTTTTCTAGTACATAGATTTTTTCAAGTTTTGGGGAATTGAGAGTGACGTGAGGAGGGGGGGGGGAATGAGCTTTCACCTTCATGTGGTTGGCCCCATTCAGTAGAGAATATTAAACAATTCTTGAAACTAAGAGAATCTCAGCAAGGTTAATGCACAACTATGCTTATTGTTGATATTATGGTAGCTTCGGGAGGTATCAACCTCCATTGTGAACTTTGACAAGATTATAATATTCCATAAGAAAGAAAAGAAGTGAATGTAACCCTAGAAGAGATGTCGGCTAAGAGATATAATTAATATGAATTAATTATTACCCAGAATGAGAAGTTGGCCCAGGCAGTCTGCCAGAGCTAGTATAAATACAGGGAACTAGTCTTCACTTTACACACGCTTCTCAGAATCATAGAAAGACACTTGTGTGCACTGTAGTCTGGAAGTCTTGTCCACAAGTCCTGGAGAAGGTGTTGTCGCTAGTTCTGAAGTCTATTGTTTCTATCTTTCTAGGTTGGACTCTCTGATCAGCTTTAGTTATTGCTTGCTTGGTGCATTAGCCTTGCTTGGCTATTGGTTTGCTACCAAAATTCTTCTCTCTTTCAAGGTCAAGGTGCTTAGAGGGTGGCTTTGGCCTATGGTTGGGTGACAATAGTGATATTGTGTAAGGTAAAACGAGCACATTCTAACAGGTTATGGGCCCACACCTCCTTCATTCAGTATAAACGCTAGAAGGAAGCATAGCCATTAGTATACTAAGCTCGTTGAAGAACTGTTGCTAGGGTTTACTAGCAGGAGTAGCTTCCAAGACACTGCCACTAGGGTTACTAGCAGGTGCAATTGCAAAAACCCTAAAACCCTTATCCAACACCTTATGACAGAACATATCACTCAAGAAGAAGGTATTCAAGTGCACCCTAGTCCAACTCACCTCTTGGCACTCTCAGAAGGCAGAAACGTCAAGGTTGAAGTTTCGGATCAAAGTGTGACCAATCACAAGTCAACCGAAGTCATGAATGAAAAGACTAGTCATCTACACTACTCAGCACTCACAGGAACGATTCAAGATGACATGTGGATAATTGACAGTGTAGCTTCTAGGCATATGATGGGAGATCAAGCCAGACTCTCAAATCTAAATGAAAGAAAGACATCGTACAAGGTAGAGCTTGGAGACAAAAGCACTTACCCAATCGAAGGATTTGGACAAGCCTCCGTCAAATTCAAAATAGGTAACAATGTTCATTTGAGCAATGTCTTATATGTACCTGGTTTAGAAAAGAATATTGTATCCATATCTTTCCTAGAAGACAAAGGAAACAGAATAGATTCCGTAGATGGAAAAGTGTTATCTTGGCACAAAGACTCCAGCATAGAGAATGCTAGGGTTACTGGAACCCGTAAAGAAAATCTATATAGACTACTAGAACAAAATGAAGAAGCTCATGTACATGATGAAGTCAATCCCAATGAACTTTTTCACAGAAGGTACGCTCATATTAACTATCAAGCATTGCCTTTTCTCAAAAATGTGGTTGAAGGAATACCAGAATTACAGTCTACAGATGAAGGAATTTTCAAGGGATGTACTCTTGGAAAGAATATCAAGAAACCATTCCCAAGAAGCAACAATAGATCTAAGGAGATTCTAGATCTAATACATTCATATGTTTGTGGTCCGATGCTAGTCAAATCTCTAGGAGGTTCTCTTTACTACGTAATATTCATAGATGATTACTCAAGAAATATTTGGTTATATCTCCTGAAGACAAAGGATGAAGTATTCAACAAGTTTCAAGAATTCAAAGAAGAGATAGAGAACCTCGCAAATAAGAAAATCAAGACCTTGAGAACAGATAATGGAGGAGAATACACATCAAAGGAATTTGTTGCCTTTTGCAAATCGGTAGGGATTAGGAGCGAGTTGATTGTTCCTCATAATCCTCATCAAAATGGTGTAGCAGAAAGGAAGAACAGATCTATTGAAGAAACCTTGAAGGCACTACTAAACGATCAAGTTTTATCTATGTTCTTATGTGGAGAAGCAGCCATGACAGCAATATATGTTCAGAACATAAGTCCTCACCATATATTGAAGGACATGACTCCAGAAGAAGCCTTCTCAGGGAATAAACCTAATATGGAAAACTTAAGAATCTTTGGATGCCCTGTTTACTTTCACATTCCCAAGGACAAAAGGAATAAATTAGAACTCTCAGGAAAGAAGGGCACATTCGTGGGATATAGTGAATCATCCAAGGCATATAGAATCTATATCCTAGAACAACATAATATTGAAGTCAACAGAGGCGTGACATTCAATGAAAAGATGGATTTCAAGAAATCCATAGAAGAAGAAGAGTAAAGAGCATATTGAAGAAGGCACATGTCTTCCAGAAAACCAAAATGAAGAAAAGGAACAACTTGATCATTCGATGCAACCATGTGAGACCATTGATCCAGACATTATACCTAAGACCAAGAAACGACTAGCTTGGCTTAAAGCTACCTTACAAGAAGCAGAAAGACTCAAGGCCCCAAGTGGAACCTTCAGAAAAAGTAAGAAGCCCAAGAGATTCTCCAGCTATGCAGCATGTATGACAAGGCTTCTAGATGAAGAACCTACCACGTTTGAAGAGGCGATTCAGAAGAAACAATGGAAAGAAGCCATGATAGAAGAACACCAATCCATCATGAAAAATGATGTATGGGAAATTGTGCCTAGACCTAAAGAAAAATCAGTAGTAAATTCAAAATGTATATATAAGATCAAACATGTAGCAGACGGAAGCGTGATTAAATATAAAGAAAGGTTCATAGCTAGAGGGTTCTCCCAGAGGGAGGGAGAAGACTATGACGAAACATTCACTCATGTTTCCATATATACCTCCATTAGAGATATCATGTCTCTTGCCGCTTCCATGGGATGGAGTTTACATCAGATGGATGTAAAGACAGTTTTCCTCAATGGATCAATTGAAGAAGAAGTATACATTGAACATCCTCTAGGGTTTTAAGTACATTCCAGAGATACTCATGTTTGCAGACTAAAGAAATCTTTATATGGACTCAAGCAAGCTCCAAGAGCTTGGTATGCCAGAATAGAAAACTACCTAATGAGACTTGGTTTCTCCAAAAGTCATGCAGATTCAAATCTTTACTACAAAGTCGTGAACAATGCACCTATGATTCTACTGCTTTATGTTGACGATCTATTCCTAACAGGTGAAGAGTCTCTCATCATCTAGTGAAAAAAGGAACTAGCTTTTGAGTTTGAAATGAAAGATCTTGGCCTCATGAATTACTACTTGGGACTAGAAGTATGGCAGAAGCATGGTGAAGTATTCCTTGGACAAGGAAAGTATGCAATAAAGATTCTTTAGAAGTTCGGAATGATGGACTGCAAATCCATGGAAACTCCTATGACCACAGATATAATAAAATTAAGAGACTCAGATTATGATCCAATAGATCCATCACTATATCGACAATTGATTGGGTCATTAATGTATTTGGTAAATACTCGACCAGACATTTGCTTTGCCGTGAACACACTAAGCCAGTTCCAGGTGGAACCTAGACATGAGAATTGGACAGCTGCAAAGCGTGTTCTAAGATATATTTGTGTGACACTAAACTATGGTTTAAGATATACCACATCCAGTGACATACAGCTTTATGGATTCACAGATTCAGATTGGGCAGGAAGTGCAGAAGACAGAAAGAGTACTTCAGGGATGTGTTTCAGCTTGGGCTTCGCTATGATATCTTGGGGCAGTAGGAAATAGAAGTTTGTCACACTCAGCACAACAGAAACAGAATACATCGCAGCATGTGAGGCATGTACAAAAGAAATATATTTGAGAAAGCTAATCTCTTGATTATTTGATCAAGTTCCAGATTCGACCATAATACACTGTGACAATCAGAGTTGTATAAGGCTATCAAAACACCTAGTGTTTCATGAACGGTCGAAACACATTGAGATCAAATACTACTTTATTCAAGACAATGTCCAAGAAGGAGAAGTAAAGCTCCAATATATCCCCACAGATGAGCAGACAGTAGATATCCTAACAAATCCTTTGTCCAGAATAAAGTTTGCATATTTCCGAGACAAATTGGGGATCATGGAAATAACTCCCTTAGCTTAAAGGGAAGAAATGACTCTCCAGGTTGGGAGGGAGAACTGACATATCATTAAATTGAGGATAGTCATTTTCAAGTTTGAAAATGGTCCAGCTTGGGAAGTTCCTTTCCAATTCGGAAAGTGGTTTGAGATTTTTGATGGACAAGCATTTTCCAGTTCGAAAAATGATCGAGATTGAACAGTCATTTTCGTAATGAAAATGGTTTGATGGATTGTTGATGTAACATAGACAGTGATTTCCCATTGTGGTTAACATGGGGAATGGTCTAGGACAAACTCTCTTCTTGACGGTCACTTTCATTAGTGATCAAGAATACTGGTCCACCTCGTCGGACAGTCATTCTTTCGAAGCTCACAGTTGTGAGCAGTTTCGAAGAATGGTCCATTTTGGAGGTTGGTGCAGAACAGTCATTTCCTTAGGAAATGGCCCGGACAGTCATTCCCTAGGGCAAATTCATTCTCTCCAGGTCGCACTTTTTTTAGTGCTGGAGGAATGGCCCAGATAGGTGAATGGTCCAGGTTCAGCAGTCAAGGATAGGTTTTCCCTAGGGTAGACTCATTCTCTCCAAGTTGCACTTTGTTTAGTGCCAGAGGAATGGTCCAGGATAGGGAATGGTCCGGGCTCACAAATCAGGACAGTTATTCTTCCTTTCTTGAGAAGAATAGTTCAGATAACCCATCATTGATGTTCTACTCTAAGGGCATATGCTCTTCCAGATCTCAGAGATGTGAGTGGAATAATGGCCCAGATGACTCAGTTTATATCATAACATTGTTTTTGTGCAGGTTGATATCAGTTGATATGATTACTATGGAGACTGTATGTCTCCAGATAGTAGAAGTATGCTACTATGGTGGATATGTTCCATTGTTGGTGACTATGTGTCACGGATTGAGTAGTTGTGTACTATTATGGATAAACACAGTTGTGTTCTATCAGTTGACATTATACCAGTTGTCATGGAGATTATCCAGTTGGATAATAATGAAGGTGCTCGTGATGCTACCAATTGAATGGTCTGTTTGTGCTCAAGACAATTATTAGTTATACCTCCCTAGCTAGGAGGGAGTGTTGATATTATGGTAGCTTCAGGAGGTATCAACCTCCATTGTGACCTTTGACAAGATTAGAATATTCTAGAAGAAAGAAAAGAAGTGAATGTAACCCTAGAAGAGATGTCGGCTAAGAGAGATAATTAATATGAATTAATTAGTACCCAGAATGAGAAGTCGGCCCAGGCAGTCTGCCAGAGCTAGTATAAATATAGGGTGCCAGTCTTCACTTTACACACACTTCTCAGAATCGCAGAAAGACACTTGTGCGCACTGCAATCTAGCAGTCTTGTGCACAAGTCCTAGAGAAGGTGTTGTCGCCAGTTCTGAAGTCTATTGTTTCTATCTTTCTGGGTTGGACTCTCTGATCATCTTTGGTTACTCCTTGATTGGTGCATTAGCCTTGCTTGGCTATTGGTTTGCTACCAGGATTCTTCTCTATGTCAAGGTCAAGGTGCTCGGAGGGTGGCTTCGGCCTATGGTTGGGTGACAATAGTGATATATGGTAAAATGAGCACATTCTAACAGTTATTTCACCTAGTTTGTTATTATATAATATTTAATAAATCAAAAATAAGGCGTTCTTGCTCATGTAATTGAAATCGATGCATATAAATCACAATATGTGAATGGGTCCAACGTTGAAATTTTTTCAATTTGTGCTTGTATGGACTGAAATTTAACATGGTTAAACTAGACGCATGCATTGACAGTATGGGAGGGTTTCCGGACTCAAGCATGACTTGCACAAATGATTCGAAAATCAAACAACAGGCCTATAGAATAATTAATGTGAATGGGGCCAATGTTGATTTTTTTTCAATTTTTGCTTGTACGGACTAAAATTTCATGACATGTTAGGACAACACACATGCATTGATGGTATGGGAGGATTTATGGACTCAAACCTGACTCAAACAAAGAATTCGATAATCAAATATTCTTTGGTTATTCTGTCAAAACCCAAAAATAAGGTGTGCATACTCATGTACTTGACCCTACTTATAAGTGACATGTGAATTGGGCCAACGTTGAAATTTTTTTAATGTGTGCTTGTATGGACTGAAATTTGGCATGGTTAGAGTAGACGCATGCAATGACAGTATGGGAGGGTTTCCAGACTCAAACATGACTCACACAAACAATTTCACAATCAAACAACAAGCCTATAGAATAATTAATGTGAATGGATACAAGGCCAACTTTTTGGGTAGCATCGCCTGCTCATGTACTTGAAACCGATGCATATAAATCATGACATGTCAATGGGGCCAATGTTGAATTTTTTTCAATTTGTGCTTGTATGGACTGAAATTTGACATGGTTGGAATAGACGCATGCAATGACAATATGGGAGGGTTTCCATGCTTAAACATGACTCACTCAAACAATCGAACAATAGAACAACAAGCCTATAGAATAATTAATGTGAAGGGAGACAAGGCCAATTTTTGGGTGGCATCGCCTGCTCATGTACTTGATACCAACGCATATAAATTATGACATGTGAATGGGGCCAATGTTGAAATGTTTTCAATGTGTGCTTGTATGGACTAAAATTTGACATGATTATACTAGACGCGTGCATTGACAATATGGGAGGGTTTTTGTACTCAAACATGTGTGTGTGTGTGTGTGTGTGACTGGAAAAAACAACAACTAGTCGAGCACGCACTCGTGTGACATGGGGTCATGTTATTCAACAACTACCACTATAACCTCCAGGCATGCCAATGTGGGAGTTTATATATAGAATGTGACATTGTAAAGGCTTCAAGATAATTGTAGCTTCTGACTTGCTTTTCAGATTTGTCTTACATGTTCAAAATTTGAAATTTGAAATTTGAAAATTTAAAAATTGAAAACCTCATAATATGTTACACCTCATATTGTAAAAGGTTCCACTTTGTGATCTTCATCACATTGATGGAAATTTGATGTTGGTTCCTTGGAGCTATTGAACCAACTTGGGGGGATTCACCTTTATGGAGCCCTTTATATTCATGGAAGCATATCATTTGATGTAGGTCTTTGGTTGGGGGAGAATCACTTCTCCTTATTGGATACTTGACCAAGCCTTTCTTTTAGAGCATTCATCTAGTTAGTATATTGCACACTTGATCATGCATCTTATTGATTGCTTGCTATTTTGGGATATGGAGCACTCTCCATGTCAATAATATTTTATTGTATTTGTATGCAAGCATCTTCGGGGATGCGCTATTGAGGCATTATTTTACTATTTTATGGAGAACTTGACATGGTCAACCACTCATTTATAGGAGGCACCTCACCTTCATGTGTTATTTTTAGAGGATGTTGCTTAACTACTACATTATTTTATTATTATTTGAATTTTCATGGTGTTAGTTAGCAAATATTGTATTTTATTGTAACAAAGATGAATTTCCCTCTATATAAAGAGGAGCTTATCTCCTTTTATTGAAGGATTTGGCACTTGGATATTTAAGAGTTAGAGAAGTGATGAAGTATCAAGCTTAGGAATTGAAGCTTGATGGAACTCCTTTGAAAAAACATTCTTCAATATTAATGGAAGATTGAGGTATTCATCAACTTTGATGGATGGTTTATTTATTCCTTTAAATTTGTTGTTCACGTTGTTGTAGATTTTGTGTTGTTTTCATTCTTTTATAAAAGATTAGTAATGAATTTATTCATCTAGGAGTAAAGCAATTTGAGGAGGCTCTCCCTTTTGCTATATTTGTTGTTTTATTTATGCATGTGTCCTCCTTTTTTCTATCAACTAAGTTGCATATTTGGAAGCACATTGCAACCATAAAACAAAACCTTTTTAATTTTATTTATGAGTGGCAATCTTAGCCCCCAAGACTAGTTTTCTACAACATATTTTCAGCAATACTTAAGGTCCAAATGTATCATATTATGACCTTTCTACTTAAGTGCATAGCTTAAATATGAATGTATCAAATATTTACTTTATTTACTAATTTGTAGAAGATGGTAAAAAAATCCTCTTCTATCATATGACCTACTTCAAAGTAGTTGTTTGTGACACACTCTCTCATTTATCCAATGCCTTATAACTCCATTATCTCATGATTGATAGGAACTATTTTCCTTCCATCTCTTTTTATCATGTATGTGTCCTTCATTTTCATATCTTGTCCTCATCTTGACATCGTCCAATTCTTACTCATGTAGTTACATATCGAGGTAATTACAAAGTGAATGGTGCAAATGATGATAGGAGACCTGATAGAAATCTGTGGGGAGTCCAAATTTGTTTTTAATTTATTTTTTTGAAACAATACAGTGTCATCGGATATTCAACCCCATGAATTTTGTGTCCGAAGACAATGTCATAGGTCCAACGCCCTATGGAGTCGAATATCCAATGGCCCAAGGGACAGGATAGTCTGATTCCATGAAGTTTGTGTCCGACAGCCACACCATAGGTCTGACGCCCCTATGGAGTCGGATATCCAACCCCTGTGGGGCAGGATAATCGATGGTCCAACCACTGATCCAACGGCTTCAGAAGTTAGATATCTGACAGCTATAGGGGTAGGATGATCAATGATCTAGCCTATGATCTGAAGGCTATGGAAGTCGGATAACTGACTGTTGCAATTGTGTGTCAATTAACCAACCACGTCCCACTGACGCTTAAACAAAAATAATTCCCTCAAATTTTAAACGTGTAATTGTCGAATTTCATACAAATTAGTCATCATATTTTGGGTACAAATGTAGTTGTGACTACAAATTCATAATGCGCGTGCCTTGTTTTAAAATTTGTCTTATTTATGTATTTTTCCTTTATTCTCACCTGGTGATATCTTGATCTCAAGTCTATCTTTGAAAATATATTTTCTCCTCTTAGCTGATCAAAGAGGTCATCAATTCTGGGTAGATGGTATTTGTTCTTCACAATGGATTTATTCAAGTGTCTAAAATCAATACATAGCCTCAATGTTCCATATTTATTTTTCACAAAGAATATTGGTGCTCCCCAAGGTGAAACACTTGGGCGTATGTACCTTTTTTTCAACAATTCTTCTAGTTGAATTTGTAATTGTTTTAATTCTAGTGTGCTCATTCTATAAGGAGTCTTTGATATTGGGGTAGCTCCAGGAACTAAATCAATGGAAAAAATTATATCTCTCTTTGGTGGAAAACCCGATATTTCTTTGAATACATCCTCAAACTCTTGCAACATTAAAAAATATTAAAGGCTTGGCCCTTTGGTCTTGTTTGGATCCTCCAGATGAGTTGCACACAATTGTACAAAAGTGTTCCTGAAACATCTCTTCAATTGTAAGGTTGAAATCCCCCTTATAAAAATGGATCTTGGAATACCTTGCACAATGCTTGCTTTCATTCTTCATCAAGACATGCAAATGTATTGCTATGTAAATATAGGATAGCATGATGTGTGTCCAACCAGTCCATTCCAATGAGGATATCATAAGATGCTAATGGTATGATATTTAGATCAGCATTAGTATTCACTCCTTTCATATTTATTGGACAACTTTTGACAAGCTCATTGATCCTTCTTTTGGTCATAGTGGCTAACTAAACCAACCATGATATTTCAATCTTACTTTTCATTAAATGAAATTTGTCCACTATTTTAGGATCAATGTAACTATGGCTCATTCTTGAATCAATTAAAATAGCAATAGGCTGATTTGCAATATTACCTTCCACCTAAATCATATGGGATTGATGTTTTGGTGGTTTATCTTCTAGAGTTGCATATATCCTTGGAATAATTAGTCATATGTCTTCCATTTTATTAGCCTCCTAAATGTTGTGTAATGTCCTCATTTTGTCTTCTTTGCGAGGGAAATATTTTTCCCATGTGATATTATTTACATCCCCAACATGTGATTGGTATCCTTTCCCATTTTCCCAAGTAGTCTTCCATATTGGATTCATTCTTAGTACGATGATTTTGTTGATATATATTAGGACTATTTATATTGAAAGGAGGTTTGAATCCTTTCCTTCTCTGATATGATTTATCCTTCTTCTTATCCTTCCAAGACTTATGAAAAGTCTATCTGCCTTTTCCCTGACAATACAAGTACTTGCCTTTTTAATGGTCTGTGTCAAAGTCCTAGGTTCATCAAATTGAATTTTGTATTTATAGAAAGATGGAATTCTACTTAGAAACCTCTGTATTTTCACATTTTCCTTTTTGATAAATCCCACATATCTCAGCAGCTCTAAGAAATTATTTTCATATTCTTCCATGGTCATTCTCACCAACTTGAGTTCAAAGAATTCCTGCATATTATTTCCATACGATTTCTCTTAAAAATACTGCCACTAGAAGTATATCTTGAATTGCTTCCAAGAAATCTATTTTCTCATCAATGTGCTTGAATTGCTTTAGCTAGTCCCACTAGATAGAATCTTTTCCATATAAATGGTATATGGAATTTCTGAATTCTAAGTTAGATGAGTAGTTATGCAACTGAAAATATTTCCAGATTCCAAGCAACCATATTTCAACATCAACTCCCCTTTTGTTTTCACCATCAAGGGTTGGTGGCTTAAGCTTCCTAAGCTCTCCTTGCAAGTTTTTCAACTCATATCTTCTTCTTTGATGCCTAACATAAGACACTTTTGGGTTGCTCCTTGAGTCTTTAGATGCATAAAAATGTTTGGTTGAATGAGTAGGTGAGTAGTGATGTCTTTGATCTCTATGATCACTTCTTGAATGCCTAGATCCTTTGTAGGTATCACGTCTTGCATGTGGTATGTCTTCTTTCTCATGTCTTGAGCATGATCTGTTCTTCATTTGTCTTTATAGATGGTTTAGGTTTTGCAACAACTGAGTATTGATTTGATTTTGTTCCTCCTAGACTCTTATTATATTCTCATTATCAAATATATAACTATGTACTTCCACTCTTATACTTCTCATAGTCTCTACCGATCCTGCTAGCTCTACCCTACTCTTATGTCCATTAGATTATGTTTTTTTCACTACCCAAACTGATGTTTAGGCCTTTGGATTCTCTTTCATAGATATAGGATCTATGTGCATCCTCCATGTATCTAATCTATAATATTGGCTTGAATTGATCTACTTATACCCTTAATTCTACAAAATGTGCAAGAAACCATTTTTGTTAGAATTATGCATATTCTAAAAAAAAAAATGTCAATTAATGTTATAGGTATTGTTTCTTCTCAATTCATGTTGAATATTGTAACATTTATCCATACTCTAATCTTCCAATATTATTCTCCTCTGAATCATCTTTCCAATGACTTTTATTATGCCCCAATATGATCTCTTAGATGAAAGTTATGGCTTTCTTAAAATGTCATTCTCACCCAATTTGTGCACCTTTTCCATTGGTGCAGTTTTAACTAGGTGGTCATTTTTTTCATTTGCAGAAAAAAAAAAAAAATTGTTAGGAACCAAGAAAAATTGTGTATTAATTACTAATAAAATTCATGATGGCTAACATACAACGACTCTCATATTATCAATTTGTTTCCCCCATCAAATTATACAACAATATGGAATTGGCAACTTTGTCCCTTTTTACACTTTCCCCAGACTTGGAATTTTTAGAAAAAACTAGATATTTCCCAAACTGAGCACTTATGGAAAATATTTACTAAAACAAATTTGTTTGTCTTGATGAGAAAGTGAAATGTCGAGTAAATAAAATTTTCTAGTGTTGTGATCTGGGGTCCCTTTTCCTCCTCTAAAAATTTGAAAAATCTCTCAAAAGTGGCATGGCATAGTATATTTTGGATTTTTTTAGCATCCCCATTCCAAACCCCTTGGAATATATCCAAATTCTCCACTGGGTCTTTTCATGTCTACTTTCCAAACATCTTGTAAAAATCTTCATCAGAAAGAGAGGCTCTATCAAAGAGTACTAGTTTGTTCTTCGAAAATCAACAATTTTCGAATTCTAGCGAATTGGTGCATAATTGAGAAATGGCCCTCACTTACACTTATGTAGCCCTCCTCACAGTAGACATACCCAGAGTTAATCTCAATCTGGGTTGTTATGCTCATATTATGACCAGAATATGATTTTTCCTTCAGACTTGGTTTTAAAAATATTTATATCCTTTGTTGATGTGGCATTTGTTTGGCGTGGCCACTGATGTGGCACCTTAGGTATACATAACACCCTAAGGTGATGCCATGTCACCTCTATTAGACACCTCACATGCCCCAACACACCCGACCTCCCTCCTTCCTCTCTCTTCTTTCCTTCCTTACCTTTACGCTTCCATATTGTATTTATTACATTCAGGGCCCCACATGTTATGGCTACCACACATCACCATATCATTGGCCCACACTATCAATAGGGTTGCATCCTTCCCTCCCCATCATGCATATTCTTCATCCCTGGCTTAGATCTACAGTGGGGATCCTTTACGAGTTGTCGAGATGCATACGATTTAACATCATGTTTAAATAATGAATTTAACAGGTGCTTGATTGGATGACAGAGGATGGGAGAGATCAATGGTCATAATTCATTATGATAGTTTGAGTAGCACGGGACTTGGGATGATCCAAAAGTCTCATAACCACTTACCATCATGGTGCCACATGATTCCATATGATATCTTACAGGATTTTGGAATTGGACTCTAAAACCGCATTTCCAATGTCTTGTAAACCACCCTTCTGATGTGGACCCTACACCGTCCCTTGGGCCTACCACTGTACACCATGACCACTGATCCCACCACCATGGATTTCCACCCTTCCATCGTGTACCTACCACAGTGGTCCTCCATCTCACCACCACCATGTCACCTAACACGTGGCCTCCACGTCATCACCGCCACGTCACCATGTACAGAAAAATTCTCAAATTTCCCAAATTTCATATTTTCAAGAAACCTCTTCAATTTTCAGGTTCCCCTTCATCTTGACCTTTGTGAAAATAATTAGTCTGGCCTATTTTTGTTAGCCCATATGGCCCGATTGCTACAACCTGGCTCTGATACCAATTTGTAACATACCCCTTGCTCGAGTACCTCAAGAATTCATGTTCTCAAATCAAATTCCACATTCTTGGATGGAATGCTAGATCTTACACAAATCAAATAATGCAAGAAACATAATGAAAGAGCATGAAACATTAAAGATTCATAGTAACGATTACAAGCTCGTTCATAATTCAAGAAAGCATGAAGTAATCATATGCTCATGCAAGATACATCATTATAACATAATTAACATTGTGGAAATCATAAACACGAGAACATATAACACAACAGAAATATGTGAAGCATGAAGAACTTATCTTCAAAGAAAATCTTCATTGATTAGCTGCAGACATCGGACATTCCACCCCACCTTAGAATCTATTACACACTCACTCTCTATAATATACCACCACCAATATAATGTTATGAATTCACAAGGATGGGTGCCTAGGATGACTCCAAAACTCACACACCATAAAGATACCAAGCTCTAACAGTTTTCTCAACCACACAATGATTCCAAACTCACCAACTCTATTTTCCCCTCAGCCTGCACAACCCAAATAAATGAACCCCTTCTATGTAATGTGGTACCTTTGGTTGCTCCACTTCTTTCTAGGGCTCCAGTGCTACTAGCCATGAAATATCAATGTTGGAAGCTCCAAGGAATATCAATTGTGGACAATTCTTACTCAACTACCATCATTT
>ML808485.1:220521-236143 GCA_009831015.1 Picea engelmannii | reverse complement strand
ACTAAATCTTATTTCAATGCATAAGTCTCACATTTCCGCAACTAAACTATTAAATGTAATTGTCTATTTCCATTCTCTTTGTCATGACATTTTCTAATTTTTGTGGATCGACACAAATTAAGATGCATAGATTTAGATTTTTTTTTACTTTGAATTTGCATCATCCATTTTGTCATATCTTCCATTATATCTTGGTATTGAATTGATTGATCAAGATAGTATTTTTTCTTAGGACTTGCACCAAAGTTTGTGTCTACTTTTGTAGGAAATTTATCCGAATAAGAGAAACAACACCAAATGCACAAGCATTAGTGGGAAAATGACTATTGACACATTGGGTGCTCTAAAAATCACACCCAAACTTAATTACTTTTGGTACCATTGCAAATTTCAACTTCGAATACCATATCTTGTAAAAAAACGCATCACTATTTTTATATTAACACTTTAAAATAAGTGTGTTGGTCCTTTTTCAAATGGCACCAACCTATCAACACAAAACTATGCTAATTTGCTAACTAACAATTCAATACAAACAAAATTAAAATTGAGAATTTAAATACTTATAAATTAATTTGATAAACAGTAAAGTAAATGAATAGTAATAGTAAAGAGATAAATATACAAAATCATGTGATTATATAAATGACCTTGAAGACAATATGTTTTCCTGAGTGCCTTTTCATCCCTATAGGTGCTAAAACTTTTAATTGTATATTTTTTATTTTTATCAATGAAAAGAGCTACAATTTTTTTGGCAAAAAAAATAAGAATCAATATACATGATAATGCAACTATGCTAGAGATTGATAACTATACACCGGAAGAACCCTAACAATGGTGGAAAACCATAACTTTGGCAATGAACAGATCTTCATGGTACAGGACGATGGGGTAAGCATGGCTTAGAAGTAAGCAATTGGGATTGGTGTTGAATAAAGATGGAGGGTTATGATCCCCTTGTCGATTACTCAGAGTATATATTGTCAAAAATGAAGATTTTCTCAAATCCAAGGATTACCCACGATGCACACCATACTATGCAGGAGGTCTCCTCACATGAATTAGGGAGGGATCCAAGGGCCCCCTTATCAGTTGACAGTCCAAATAACTTACCTTCCTCCTTCCACCTAAATGTGTTTGGATCCACCACTACGAACCATATCCAAGTGAATTTAAGTCAGCATCATAGATACTTGGGGGATTCAAGCAAGGTTTTGGTGACACATGTATCGGCATTGAACCTGTCACAAAAGTCGAAGAGGTCATCATTAGGTTTAGAAAAGGATGTGGAATGAACTGAACACTCTATGAATTATCCCACTCATGTTCACAAATAAGAAGTTGATAAGGGATTTCACCAAAGTATAAGAAATAAATGCAATAAAACCATAAATTCTAGGGGAGACAGATAGTCGGGGAGGATTTAAAAGTCGCCCAAACAAAAAACTTGGATGGTCATGCTATCAATTAAAAAATTGTGGGTAGAAGAATGGCATTAAGAAATGTAACTGCATGGATGGAAAAAGAATGGGGGTCATCCCTGGGATGCAATTTTATTTTCCATCTTCTCTCCATAGGTTGGATGGGGGTCATATTCAGGACAAAGGAAGACGTGGATATTATTTTAGTGGGATAGTGGTATTGGGATCACCATTTGTTTTGTTACAAGCCATGGCATCCCTTATTCGATGCCAAGGAGGAAAATTTATTCAATTTACTGATATGGATAAAATTCTCAACCTTTCCATCGAATTCTAGTCAGAAGGGGGATTTAAAACCATTGGAGAGGTTCTGGGAACTTATATAACAGCTTATCAAAGATACAAGTATTCAAACTATCTCTCTATAGAAAAAATAGTGGTGGATATCGATCCAAGATTTGGTCTCTTAGAATCTCTGGATTTAGTCCTGGGGGATCAAAAATACGCCCAACAACTGGATTATCTTCATCTTCCTTTTCATTTCTCTCATTTTCACCACGTAGAGCACTTGCATGCAGACTGTGAACTGAGTTTTTTGGAGGTTTGGGCCCTCTACTGATCATGTTGGATCATTATCCCCACAAGATAATCTTAATACACACAATGGAAACAAATCTACAATACATCATTCCCTGGTCAATGTCGTTAAAGATTTGGGTGGGGCCTCGAAGGTGATTCGTGATGATTCTTTTTCAAATGTGCAAGAGGTAAATCCTATCTATACAACTGATTTGGCCAAACTGAGTGTTGAGGTGGTGACTGTGCTGGAAAAACTGGATATGGAACTTGGCCTCACCGCCTCACAGCAAAACAATTTAGAAGCATTATGGGCTACGAGTGTGATGGATATGCTCCTTACTAGTAAGTCAACTTTTGTTATCCATTATATATCGTCAATCATTCATTCTAAGCCTGGTAATGATTTGATTGAAAGGGTGGGGGGGTGAATGATTCTCCCATAAGCCAGACCGATTATATCCCAATAGTTGCTGAGAATTTGATTGTTAAAGAGGTATCTAGTATTCCCACCCGTGAAAATAAATCTATGAACAAATCTCCCCCCATTGGTCTAGATGATACTCTATCAGAACCCCAATCCCTCTCATTGGGGAGGGAGTTGTATCTTCTTTTTCCTCATGGTCATGGTTGTGTCTATTCTGGGGGACTAGGCATGGGTGTTGATAAAGATTGGACTCGGTAGAAAGTAGGTTGTGAATCGGCTATAAAACATGCACAAGAATGTGCATCTAGAGAGGTCTGACAAGGGAGGAAAAAAATCATCACAGGGGTCACATGGGTCCTTAGAGCATGGATGACCTCAAGGAAGGTTTCCCCATGATCATCATGCTCATTAATGTTTGTGGCTTGAGAAGTAAAGACAAAAAACTATCCCTTCACAAACTTTGTGACGAGTCCAAACCAGATATTTTACTTATTCAATAATCCATGGGTTGCTTCAAATCCTTTCTCTTTGATCTTGAAAGATTATTTCTGTGTTGGATTTTTATTGGCTCAAATTCTACTAGTCTTATTTGGTGGATTAATAACTAGTGTGTCTCCTAAAGTTAAACTCACTGACTCTTTTTCCACCTTTGGACTTTTTTACAGAAAATTTATAGCAATGATTTGAACTGTCAATTGAAAATCCTCATTTCTTATGGCACTTATGTTGGGAAGGAGGCATTATCAGACAAACTATTTTATTCTAGTCTAATTTTCAATGACAGTTTAATTATCGGGGGTGATTTAAATTTCACGATGAACATGGATGAAGTTTGGGGCATTATGGGATGCGAGGATAAATTGTCAAAGTACTTTCTAGAGAAATTTGAAACTTTTAATCTAGTCGGTGTTAGGGACCTAACCCCTCATGTAGGTAGAATAATATATTTCCATGTAATAAAGGTCAATATTAATAAGGCCTAGAAATAAGGAAGAATAAGTCAAATGTCATAAGACCTAATAGAAGCTTTTGCTTCTAGAAGGATCTTCCTCTAGATTGTTCTTTTGGTTAGACATATTTAGTATAAATAGGAGTAGAGGGTATGAGAAGTTTTGTATTGGATATTATTGTAATAGAGCTCTGCTCTAATAGAGGTTGCCTGATGCAGGAGCATCGCCTTCAAAGTCAAAATGCAAGAGTGAAGGAAAAGGAACGACATCTAAGCATGATAGAGTTTCAAATCAGAAATTAACTCATAATTAAATCGGGTTGTTGAGATATTTTGTAAATAGCGTTTTAAAAATGTAACTTGTTTGTAAAGTCGTGAAGGACTGTAAGGGATTGTAGATATGGAGTGTTGACTCTTATCTGGCAATAATTGTTAGTTATTGTAATAGGACAGAGTAGGTAACCGCTAAGAGTTTGATAGGATAGGTTGCAGACAGGACGATGAGAGCTCGTGGAGCCAATCCTTAGATAGTTTTCATTGTTGCATTGTAATAAGAAAGACAGAATAGAGAGAAGGAGATAGAGATCCGAGAAATCAGTAGAATAGAGTAGAGTAGAATAAATACTATGTAATTTTGTTTTCATGAAGGAAGAGAACAGACAGAATTGTCCCAAATCCTTGGACTGTGTTCATTTAACGTGTGATTGAATGAATGTGATATTCTGTGTGTGTCATTATTTTCATTTCCATTCATGTATGATTGTTCGAGAGATTGACTGTATGAGTTCATGATGAAACTGGATGAGTTTCAATCGTTTCTCTTCTGACACTTGTATGCAAGGTGTGCATCTCGAACACAAAGAGTGCATCGATTGAGTCTCGGAGTGATTCGGAGAAGTTAAAAGAGAACAAAGGCAACTTAGACCAGATGCAAGGTGTGCACAACATCAAATAACGACCAAGCGTCGAAGAACCCGAAACAGAGAAACGCCATGTGGGTGAGAAGAATTTATTTTCAAGAAATCCTTTGAACTGAGTTATCCAAATCCTGATAATGCAATGTGTGCGTGGGAAATTGAAATCCATTTAAGGATGAAGATCATAAGGGATATCACTTTTCAGAAGTGTTAATGAGATCCAAGAATCAAACTTGTAGGAGGAGCAAAGGTTTGAAACCTTTGAACACTTGGAAAATATTCTAAGTCCCAGAGAGATCAGAAGCTCGGGAGAAAGGAGCGACAGTGGTCATTGGATCACAGCGTAATAGATCAACAATCGTCTGATCAGGGTAAGGTGCACGAGCCTTAGCGCTTCGCACACAGAGGAGAGAGAAACTTCACCAGGGTTGAGAACTGAGATTTTCGAAGCCCGAAGAGTCGGAAACCCGAAGAAGAATCTCAGTCGTCCAATCGCAGGAACAAATCTGAGCTGTCATATTGTTCGGGGTAAACTTCAAGCGTCAGATCACCAGAATGTATCTGAGACATTAGATACCGTGAATCCAGAAGGAGGCAAGTTTGAAATGTGAGATTTCTGAAGCGTGGAGAGCCGAAGGGCTAGAGAAAATCTGGATCGTTGGATCCAGGAGGACACTTGTCGACAGGTCGAAATATCCAGAGGAAGACGAAGGTTGAAGTGTTGAAACACCCGAAGCCCGAAGAGCTGAAGAGTCGAGAGTCATAGATCTATAGGTGAACACTTGTCAATAGATCTCGAGCTCGAGGTAAGTTGTTGTGGAGTTTCAGTTGAGAACTGAGACTGTTGAACCCCGAACACCTGAAGTGAGTCAGAGCCGTCAGATCTAGGAGAGACGTGGCATAGATCCATGCACTTTGGGTAAAGTCTCGAAAAAATCCTCGATCATTAGATCAAGAGAACACGCGGAAAAAATTCGCATACTTCACAGGGAGAGAAAAGTTGAGAGTTGAAAAGTCTAAAGTCTGGATACGTAAAGGGATCGTGGTCGTTGATCCGAGTAGGACACGCCTCAGTGGATTAGAGTCTTCAGATAAAAGCCATAGGAGGAGAGGGTTGAAGTTTGAGAACTCCAGAGTCCGGAGTTCCGAAGTGATCAACACCATTGATTTCATGGGACAAGTGTTTGTGGATCGTCAACACTGGAGGATTGGAGTACGGAAGAGAACTGGGTTTGAGATTTCAAAACCCCGAAGTCCATAATTGCGAAGAGATCATATCCGTTGATCTCAAAGGGACAAATCTGGCTCGTGGATTTGGAATATGCAGATCTGAACCGTCAGTTCAGGTAGTATCATTGAGATCATGAGATCGACGATCCCATAGCATTGCAGAGACAGGAGTTGCGCGGAGTTTAAAATATTGAAGGTGGGCCGCAATCCAAACCGTGGTTTCGTCAAGAGGACACATGGAAGCTAGAGGAGCATTGTGGGCCCAAAATTAGTTTGACTTCAAACCACTTGTGGCCACGCCCGCAATCATGTGGTCATCACCCAAGGTCATATCACGAGAGGGCTTATCTGAAAAGGAGCAAACCACCTAGCACTCTGAGATTTCACGACAGAGCGAAAGAGAAGGTCACGGGTGCTATCAGACCTGCAAAAAGGAGCCGAAAGGGCCTGTGTTTAGATACAGAAAGAGACAATTAATGTTTCAGAGAGTCATTTGACTCAAGAATCAGAGATCCTTGACTGGGAGGTCATGCAGCCCTACGTGGGAGTAGGGGGGTTGCATCAGGTGGTATCAAAGATGATATTGAGTTTTTTTGCAGACAGCAAACAAAGAAGAAAGGAGACAAATTGATATCATTTGTGGTATCAAGAAAATTTTATTTTTGTTTATAGGTGACGTAGTGGAATCATGCCAACTAGGAGGCGTAGAGAGAATGCAAAAATGGAAGAAAAAATGAGGCGACTCCAAATGAGACCGGACGCCATGGAAACAATGTAGAGAAGAGCACCAGATGTTGGAGATATCAGTGAAGTTGAGAGAGAAGAAGAAGAGGTCGAATAAAATGTAGCAGAGGATGTTGCACAAGATCACTTAATAAAAGTTGTTTCAAAGATAGGAGCCAGAGCAAGGATAGAGGTACCAATGTATGAAGGCAATTTAGAAGTTGAAGAATTGTTGGATTGGGTATGTGCTATGGACAAATACTTCGATTATGAAAATTTCGAAGAAGAAAAGATGGTGAAGCATGCAGTGACAAGACTGAAGGGTCATGCAATGCTATGGTGGGATGAACTACAAGCCAAATGCAGGAGCAATGGTAAGAATAAAATTGAAAGCTGGGATAGGATGGTAGCCAAGCTGAAAGCAAAATTTATCCCAAAGGACTATCAAATAAATTTGTTCAGAATATTGCAAAACCTAAGACAGAAAATCTTATCAGTGAAGGAGTACACTGGGGAATTTTATAGATTGAACATCGGGGCTGGAAAAAAAGAGAATGAGGATGAAAAGACAGCCAGATACATCAATGGGCTGAGATATGAAATACAAGAGGAGATTAGCATGATGTATGTCAGTAAAGTCGAGTATGCTTATCAAGCATCCTTGAAAGTTGAAGAAAAATTGACCAGGAAACAAAGCCAATGAAACAGAGGAGGAAATTCAAGCAGAGGTAAGGGAACCAGCAAAGAGAAGTTCCAGAAGCCGAAGCATGAAGCTGACAAATAGCATAGTCACCATGAGAAGGGTAGAAGTTCTAAAGAAGGACAACATGGTGGAAGAAGTTCGTTTTCCAGAGGATGAGGAAGATCCAGAGGAGGCGTAGTTAAATGTTATACCTGTGGAAAGCAAGGGCACAAGTCTTGGGAATGTCCCAAGATAAAGAATGAAGGAGGAGGTGAAGCACACATTGTTGAAGCACGGAAACATATGGAAGAAGAAGCAGCAGAAGGAGGAAAGAACCTCATGATGAGGAAAATTATTCTTAAACCAGAGAAGGAACCAGGGGAACCCATTCAGCGAACAAGTATGTTCATAACTACTTGCAAGACGAAAGACAGATTTTACAAGGTGATCACAGATAGTGGGATCACTGACAATCTAGTATCCACAGAAATGATGGAGAAGCTGGAGTTGAAGACAACTGCACATCCAAACCCATACAAGGTATCATGGTTGTAGAAAGGACATCAAGTGATGGTAAGTCAACAATGCCAAGTTGAATTTAAAATAGGAGGTTATAGGGATGAAATATTATGTGATGTAATTCCTATGGTTGTCTGCCATATTTTATTAGGGAGACCATGGCAGTTTGACAGAAAAGTTATTCATGATGGGAGAAAGAATACTTATACCCTAGAGATGAATGGTAGGACACATATGTTGTTGTCAATAAAAGACAGAGAAAAAGAGGGAAGCTATTTCAAGTATACTTATCATGAGTGGGAAGGAACTCTTGAATGAAGTCAAGAAGGAGAAAGAAATGCAATTTGTTGTAGTGAGGAAGCCTAGAGTTATCCTTACAAATACTTCTGTGGAATATTTTTCTGTATAAATACAGGAACTGTTAGAAAACTTTGTTGATATAGTAGTGGATGAGTTACCACACTCATTGCCACCCATTAGGAGTATAAGCCATCATGTTGACCTTATTCCAGGAGATAGTTTACCAAACAATGCAGTTGATAGGTTGACACCTAGAGAGAATGAGGAAGTCAAAAATCAAGTCCAAGAGTTGTTGGATAAAGGTTTAGTCAGGGAAAGCCTAAGCCCATAAGCAGTACCAATTGTATTAAGTCCAAAGAAGGATGGAGGATGGAGAATGTGTACAGACTTCAGAGCCATCAACAAGATAACCATTAGGTACATATTTCCTTTACTGAGGGTGGATGATTTGATGGATTATTTGAGTGGAACAAGCTATTTTTCCAAGATAGACTTGAAGAGTGGGTATCATCAAATAAGAATGAGAGAGGGAGATGAATGGAAAACAACATTCAAGACAAATGAAGGATTGTTTGAATGGTTGGTCATTCCATTTGGGTTGAAAAATGCACCAAGCACATTTACGAGATTGATGAATGAAGTATTGAAAGAATTCATAGGAAAATTTGTCATAGTATATCTAGATGACATACTAATCTTCAGTAAGACAAAGGGAGAACACTTAAGACATTTGACATCAGTGATGGAATAGTTGCAGCAAGAGAAGTTGTTGATAAATCTGAAGAAAAGTTCTTTTATGAAGAAGGAACTCATATATTTGGATTTCGTAATCTCTTCAAATGAGTTGAAGATGGATCCAGAAAAGGTGAGAGCAATCAAAGAATGGCCATCGCCAAGCAGCATATTTGAGGTAAGAAGTTTTCATGGGTAAGCAAGCTTTTATAGAAAGTTTATCAGAAATTTCAGTGGTATATGTGCACCCATGCTAGACACTATGAAGAAGAAGCACAAGTCCTTTAGTTGGATAGAGGAAGCTGAAAAATGTTTCAATGTGTTGAAAGAGAAAATCACAGAACAACCATTTCTATTCTTACCAGATTTTGGAAAAACATTTCAAGTGAGATGTGATGCAAGTGGATTAGCTATTGGAGCAGTCTTGAGTCGGGATAATAGGTTGGTTGCTTATTTCAGTGAGAAGTTGAATGACGCCAAGCAGAAGTATTCCACATATGACAAAGAATTTTATGCAGTGATTCAAACTGGAAGAAGTGGAGACACTATCTAATTCCTAAAGAATTTGTCTTGTACAATGATAATCAAGATTTGCAATTTATTACCAGGCAAGAAAAGTTGAATCAGAGACATTCTAAATGTGTAGAATTTATGTAGAATTTTACTTTTGTTATTAAACATATTGTGGGAACTGCTAACAAAGTTGCAGATGCTTTGAGGAGGAGTGTGATTGTACAGGAATTCCAAGTGGAGACCTTAGGGTTTGAACACCTCAAGGAGATGTACCGAGAAGATGCAGATTTTAAGGAAGCTTATGAGGCATGCAAGAATCCTTTGTTGGGAGACAGAAGCCCGTGGATTGAATATTTGATCCAAGATGGATTATTATTCAATGGAAGCCAATTATGCATATCGAAATGCTCAATGAGAGATAACTTGTTGAAGGAGAAACAAAGTGGAGGTTTAGCTGGACATTTTGGTCATGATAAGACATTTGCACAACTGAGTAATTCGTATTATTGGCCAAGCATGAGGGCAGAAGTGAAAAATTTTGTGAACAAATGCAGAATTTTTTAGTATGCAAAAGGAAGACAACAGAACACTAGTTTGTATCATCCATTACCAATTCTAGAGAGGCCATCGGATGCAATCAGTATGGATTTTGTTTTGGGATTGCCTAGAACTCAAAAAGGGAGTGATACCATATTTGTTGTGGTGGACATATTTTCAAAAATGTCACATTTCATACCATGCTAGAAGACAAATGATGCTACACACATAGCCAATTTGTTTTTCAGAGAAGTAGTGAGATTACATGGATTGTCGAAGAGGTTGCCTAATGTAGGAGCATCGCCTTTAAAGTCAAAACACAAGCGTGGAGGCAAAGGAATGATATCTCAGCATGACAGAGTTTCAAATCAGAAATTAACTCAGAATTAAATCGGGTTGTTGAGATATTTTGTAAACATCATTTTAAAAATGTAACTTGTTTGTAAAGTCGTGAAGGACTGTAAGGGATTGCAGATATGGAGTGTTGACTCTTATCTGGCAACAACTATTAGTTATTGTAATAGGATAGAGTAGGTAACCGCTTAGAGTTTGATAAGATAGGTTGTAGACACGACAACGAGAGCTCGTGGAGCCAGTCCTTAGATAGTTTTCATTGTTTCATTGTAATAAGATAGACAGAATAGAGAGAAGGAGATAGAGATCCGAGAAATCAGTAGAATAGAGTAGAGTAGAAGAAATACTATGTAATTTTTTTTTCATGAAGGAATAAAATAGACAGAATTGTCCCAAATCCTTGGACTGTGTTCATTTAATGTGTGATTGAATGAATGTGATATTCTGTGTGTATGATTATTTTCATTTTCGTTCATGTATGATTGTTCAAGAGATTGATTGTATGAGTTCGTGATGAAACCGCATGAGTTTCAATTGTTTCTCTTCTGACACTTGTATGCAAGGTGTGCATCTCAAACTCAAAGAGTGTGTCGATTGAGTCTCGGAGTGATTTAGAGAAGTTCAGAGAGAACAAAGGGAACTTATACTAGGTGCAAGGTGTGCACAACGTCAAAGAACAACCAAGTATCGAAGAACTAGAAATAGAGAAACATCGGGTGGGCGAGAAGAATTTATTTTCAAGAAATCCTTCGAACTGATTTATTGAAATCCTGATAACGCAAGGTGTGTGTGGGAAATAAAAATCCATTTAAGGAGGAAGCTCAGAAGGGATAACACTTTTTAGAAGTGTTAATGAGATCCAAGAATCGAACTTGTAGGAGGAGCAAAGGTTTGAAACCTTTGAACACTTAAAAAATCTTCTAAGTCACAGAGAGATAAGAAGCTCAAGAGAGAGGAGCGACAGTGGTCATTGGATCACAACGTAACAGATCAACAGTCCTCTCATCAGGGTAAGGTGCACGAGCTTTAGCACTTCACACACAGAGGAGAGAGAAACTTCACCAGGGTTGAGAACTGAGATTTACGAAGCCAGAAGAGTCGAAAACCCGAAGTAGAATCTCAGTCGTCCGATTGTTGGAATAGATCTAAGCCATCAGATTGTTCGAGGTAAACTTCAAGCGTTGGATCGCTAGAGTGGATCTGAGTCATCGGATACTGTGAGTCTGGGAGGAGGCAAGTTTGAAACTCAAGATTTCTGAAGCACAAAGAGTCGAAGGGCCGAAGCGAATCTGGACCGTTGGATCCAGGAGGACACGTGTCGACAGGTCGTAGGATCCAGAGGAAGAAAAAAGTTGTAGTGTTGAAACACCTGAAGCTCGAAGAGCTAAAGAGCCAAGAATCGTCGATCTATAGGTGGACACTTATCAACAGATCGTGAGCTTTGGGTAAGTTGTTGTGGAGTTTCAATTAAGAACTCAGACTGTCGAACCCCGAAGACCCGAAGTGATTCAGAGCCTTCATATCTAGGAGAGACATGGAATAGATCCATGCACTCTGGGTAAAGTCCCAAAGAAATACTCGATCGTTAGATCAAGAGGACACATGGTATAAATCCACATACTTCGTGGGGAGAGAAAAGTTGAGAGTTGAAAAGTTTGAAGTCCGGATACGCGAAGGGATTGCAGTCGTTGATCCAAGGAGGACACGTGTCAGTGTATTAGAGTCTTCGGATAAAAGCCACGGGAGGAGAGGGTTGAAGTTTGAGAACTCCAGAGTCTGGATTTCCGAAGTGATCATCACCGTTGATTTCACGGGACAGGTGTATGTAGATCGTCAGCTCCAGAGGATTGGAGTATGGAAGAGAACTGGGTTTGAGATTTCAAAACCCCAAAGTTTGAAATTGCGAAGAGATCATATCCGTTGATCTCAAAGGGACAGATCTGGCCCATGGATTTGGAAAGCATGGATCTGAACTGTCAATTCAGGCAGTATCGTCAAGATCACAAGATAGATGATCTCGTAGCATTGCGGAGACAGGAGTTGCACAGAGTTTAAAATATTGAAGGCGGGCCGCAATCCAAACCGTGGTTTCATTAAGAGGACACATGGAAGCTGGAGGAGCATTGTGGGCCCAAAAGTAGTTTGACTTCAAACCACTTGTGGCCGCGCCCACAATCACGTGGTCATCGCCCAAGGTAATATCACGAGAGGGCTTATCCGAAAAGGAGCTAACGCACAGCACTCTGAGATTTCACAGCAGAGTGAAAGAGAAGGTCGTGGGTGTTATCAAACCTGCACCAAGGAGTCGAAAGGGCATGTGTTTAGATACAGAAGGAGACCATTAAGGTTTTTGAGAGTCATTCGACTCAAGAATCGGAGATCCTTGATTGGGAATTCGTGCAGCCCTACAGGGGAGTAGGGGGGTTGCATCATTGCCCCCTCGAACATGTAAGTGAACATTGCTCTTATTAATCAAAGTGCTCTTTCTATTGTTATTCCGATATTATTCTGGTATTATTGTGGTATAGTTCTGGTTATATGATTGTTTATCTTCCATTTTAGCTAATTATTTATGCTCTGATACCACTTGTAACATTCCAAACATAAAATAGTATGCAGAACAGATATAATTAGCTAGAATGGCAAATAAACAATGATATAACTAGAACTATACCACAATAGTAACAGAATACTATTTTATATTTGGAATATTACAAGTGGTATCAGAGCACCTTCCTTGGCAGAAAATTGTGGGTTAAATTTTTTTTCAGAGTAGAGACGTATTTCGGCGTCTTTAAGCTACAGAGATCTGTCGTTACGCGCATAAACCCGCAATTGTGGATTCACACACGAGAAATACAAGTGGTACTTAAGCGCACATATGTTGGCCACCATTGTAACCCTTGTTGGTACCCCTTCGAGTGGTAGCGCATCAGACAACACTTGTATACGGATCGGCTTAGATCTCATAAAGCCCTCCATATATAAACTAATCAGTCACCTAATTGTTATAGTTCCACCGAGAAAATCACTCAGGAAGATACTCTCTAGTACCTGGATAGTCAAGTAGTACGGCTAAGGGCACAATCTATCCTGCTTAGCTGATGCCCTGAGATATTGGGTCGAGTACTATTGTTGGACCCCGCACGTATATCAAAGAGCTATAGCACAGGGAAAAACCTTATTTGTAGAACCCTTGGGACGGAAAAAAAAATAGAACAGACAAGATATATTGTCGTGCAACTGTGTCTCCTACATTCGGGTTGAGAAATTACTACACATTTCTTCTTGTTAAGCATTTGGGCATTTCGTCATTGTAGTATTCTTCATATCAAAGTATAACTCTACAGGAGTTTAAAAAAATAAAAAATGGATCTTGTTGGCACCATTATTTGAGACCTGTCTCGTTGGATTCCTCTCTTTGCCCTTATCGCAGTCATACCTATCATTTTTTAGCAAAAAAAAATTCTCGTGGACCCAACCCCCTTCCAACACCCTTATTTGGGATTTATCCCATTGGATTCCACTCGTCACCCTAATCGTTGTGATACACTTCACCCATAACCCATTTTGTGTGTGGTCCCACCCACCCCTTTTTGTGCTCCCTCTTCAACATGGCACACACACGTAGCCAAGACTTGGAAGCTCGCTTCAATTCCTTGCACTTTAATTTCATAGAAACCCAACCAAAAGTGAGACATCTTAGTGCTAATGTTGCCCCTGTAAATAAAAACATGCATTCTTCCATCGACACCAAAATAGAGGACCTCAAACAAGACCTCGCTAGCCAGCTTAAATCCTCCAATACCCAATTTGTCTCCTTCACTACGATGATCTGCGCCAAGCTGCATATCCCTATAGATCTTACCTCATCTGACCCACCTTTGCAAACCGAAGGTGAAACTTCCTCTCATTCCCATAATTTTCAGCCCCATCACTTTCAGCGTGACCTATGCCTTCCGCATGTGGATGTAACCAAATTTGATGGCTCGGATCCCACTGGCTGAGTAACTCAAATGGAACATTATTTCTCTTTGTATGGCATTATAGAAGAGTTGGCCAAACTCTGGTATGGTGTTCTCCATTTAGATCAAGAACGTTGGAAATGGTGGCAATGGAGAAAAAATTCTCACCAAGGGTATGTGGCTTTGACACACTTTGTGGAAGAGATTTATGAACTCTTTGACACTGACAGCAACCATTTAGGTCATTTAACAAAGTTGAAAAATCTGGCACATTGGACGACTTTATATTTGCTTTTGAGCGATTAGTTTTTCGTACAGAGGGCATGTCTGATGATTTTTTTTTAGAATGTTTTATCAGTGGCCTCAAGGATGAGATTTGTGCCCATGTCATCATGGCTTGGCCTCAGAGTTGGGTGAACGCTTCTAAAATATCTAAGGAAGCACAACAGGTTGTCTCTTCTAAAAACTAAAAACCCTCCTTTATTCCTCGCACTAAACCAGTCAATCCCACTCCTCCTTCTACTCTTCTAAAGATCTAGAAATTGACCAAGGTAGAAATGGATGAATTCCAACTCAAAGGCCTTTGTTATAATTGTGATGACAAATATTTTCATGGGCACAAGTGTAAGGAACAAAATCTTTTTATGGCCATCTTGGAGGATGTTTCGAAAGACGATGTTGAGGCTCCCCTTATGGTCATGCCACCTAAACCCATTGACATGGCCCCTTCCTCAGACCCTCCCAAAGTAGAATCGGTCATTTCCCTAAATGTTATCACTGGCTTCTCTACTCCCCAAACCCTCAAGTTAATTGTTTACATTAAGAATAGAAAGTCACCATTCTTGTTGATAGTGACAGCACCCATAATTTTATTCATTGTCGTATTTCCCAAGAAACTAATTGCTATATTCATGTCGTCAATCATTTTCAAATCATGATTGCCAATGGTGGGTACATGAAATGTGGAGAGCATTGTGAAAATGTGCATCTCCAAATTTGTCAGTACCACATGAAATCTCATATGTTTTCTATCAACATGGGTGGTTGTGAAATTGTGTTGGGTGCAGAATGGTTGAGGACTTTGAGTCCCATTCTCATGGATTTTAAGGAATTAACCATGAAATTCGAACAATAGGGCCAACAATATAAGTTCCAAGGCATCATCGTCGGTTCCCCGGAGATCATCAATTCCCATCACATGGAAAATCTGCTCAAAAAGGGACAGTTTGGCATTATTGCAAAACTCCATGCCATTCAAGCCACTGAGACACCCTTTGTGTCGCAGGACCTCCAATCCATCCTCTCTAAACATCAAGTGGTTTTTTCCACTCCCTAAGGAGTCCCTCCTTTGCATGGTGTTCATGGTCATTCCATTCCCCTTGTCCCCGGAAGCCTTCCTCCCAATATCCATCCCTATCATCATCCCTTTTCCCAAAAAAATGAAATTGAGAAAATTGTTCAAGAATTTCTCAATACATATTTTATCCACCCTAGTATGAGCCCCTACTCTTCTCATGTGGTCATGGTCCTTAAGAAGGAAGGTACTTGGCGCATGTGTCCTGACTTCCGCACCCTCAACAAACTCACCATTAAAGACAAATTTCTCATTCTTGCCATTGATGACCTCTTGTATGAATTGAGTGGCGCCTAGTTCTTTACTAAACTTGATCTTCATTCTAGATACCACCAAATATGTATGAATGAGGCAGACATTCCTAAGACTGCATTTAGAACTCATGAGGGCCACTATGAGTTTTTGGTCATGCCCTTTGGC
>ML808485.1:199355-220471 GCA_009831015.1 Picea engelmannii | reverse complement strand
TGTGAGCTTTGGGTAAGTTGTTGTGGAGTTTCAATTGAGAACTGAGACTGTCGAACCCAGAAGACCCGAAGTGATTCAGAGCCGTCATATCTAGGAGAGACATGGCATAGATCCATGCACTCTGGGTAAAGTCCCAAAGAAATACTCGATCGTTAGATCAAGAGGACACATGGTATAAATCCACATACTTCGTGGGGAGAGAAAAGTTGAGAGTTGAAAAGTTTGAAGTCCGGATACGCGAAGGGATTACAGTCGTTGATCCAAGGAGGACACGTGTCAGTGTATTAGAGTCTTCGGATAAAATCCACGGGAGGAGAGGGTTGAAGTTTGATAACTCCGGAGTCCGGATTTCCGAAGTGATCATCACCGTTGATTTCACGGGACAGGTGTATGTAGATCGTTAGCTCCAGAGGATTGGAGTATGGAAGAGAACTGGGTTTGAGATTTCAAAACCCCAAAGTTTGAAATTGCGAAGAGATCATATCCGTTGATCTCAAAGGGAAAGATCTGGCCCATGGATTTGGAAAACATGGATCTGAACTGTCAATTCAGGCAGTATCGTCAAGATTGCAAGATAGATGATCTCGTAGCATTGCGGAGACAGGAGTTGCACAGAGTTTAAAATATTGAAGGCGGGCCGCAATCCAAACCGTGGTTTCGTTAAGAGGACACATGGAAGCTGGAGGAGCATTGTGGGCCCAAAAGTAGTTTGACTTCAAACCACTTGTGGCCGCGCCCACAATCACATGGTCATCGCCCAAGGTAATATCACGAGAGGGCTTATCCGAAAAGGAGCTAACGCACAGCACTCTGAGATTTCACAGCAGAGTGAAAGAGAAGGTCGTGGGTGTTATCAAACCTGGACCAAGGAGTCGAAAGGGCATGTGTTTAGATACAGAAGGAGACCATTAAGGTTTTTGAGAGTCATTCGACTCAAGAATCGGAGATCCTTGATTGGGAAGTCATGCAGCCCTACAGGGGAGTAGGGGGGTTGCATCATTGCCCCCTCGAACATGCAAGTGAACATTGCTCTTATTAATCAAAGTGCTCTTTCTATTGTTATTCCGATATTATTCTGGTACTATTGTGGTATAGTTCTGGTTATATGATTGTTTATCTTCCATTTTAGCTAATTATTTATGCTCTGATACCACTTGTAACATTCCAAACATAAAATAGTATGCAGAATAGATATAATTAGCTAGAATGGAAAATAAACAATGATATAACTAGAACTATACCACAATAGTAACAGAATACTATTTTATATTTGGAATATTACAAGTGGTATCAGAGCACCTTCCTTGGCAGAAAATTGTGGGTTAATTTTTTTTTCAGAGTAGAGACGTATTTCGGCGTCTTTAAGCTACAGAGATATGTCGTTACATGCATAAACCCGCAATCGTGGATTCATACACACGGGAAATACAAGTGGTACTTAAGCGCACATATGTTGGCCACCATTGTAACCCTTGTTGGTACCCCTTCGAGTGGTAGCGCATCAGACAACACTTGTATACGGATCAGATTAGATCTCATAAAGCCCTCCATATATAAACTAATCAGTCACCTAATTGTTATATTTCCACCGAGAAAAGCACTCAGGAAGATACTCTCTAGTACCTGGATAGTCAGGTAGTACGGCTAAGGGCACAATCTATCCTGCTTAGCTGGTGCCCTGAGATATTGGGTCGAGTACTATTGTTGGACCCCGCACGTATATCAAAGAGCTATAGCACAGGGAAAAACCTTATTTGTAGAACCCTTGGGATGGAAAAAAAAATAGAACAGACAAGATCTATTGTCGTGCAACTGTGTCTCCTGCATTCGGGTTGAGAAATTACTACACATTTCTTCTTGGTAAGCATTTGGGCATTTCGTCATTGTAGTATTCTTCATATCAAAGTATAACTCTACAGGAGTTTAAAAAAATAAAAAATGGATCTTGTTGGCACCATTATTTGAGACCTGTCTCGTTGGATTCCTCTCTTCACCCTTATCGCAGTCATACCTATCATTTTTTAGCAAAAAAAAATTCTCGTGGACCCAACCCCCTTCCAACACCCTTATTTGGGATTTATCCCATTGGATTCCACTCGTCGCCCTGATTTTTGTGATACACTTCACCCATAACCCATTTTGTGTGTGGTCCCACCCACCCCTTTTTGTGCTCCCTCTTCAACATGGCACACACCCGTAGCCAAGACTTGGAAGCTCGCTTCAATTCCTTGCACTTTAATTTCACAGAAACCCAACCAAAAGTGAGACATCTTAGTGCTAATGTTGCCCCTATCAATAAAAACATGCATTCTTCCATCGACACCAAAATAGAGGACCTCAAACAAGACCTCGCTAGCCAGCTTAAATCCTTCAATACCCAATTTGTCTCCTTCACTACGATGATCTGCGCCAAGCTGCATATCCCTGTAGATCTTACCTCATCTGACCCACCTTTGCAAACCGAAGGTGAAACTTCCTCTCATTCCCATAATTTTCAGCCCCATCACTTTCAGCGTGACCTACGCCTTCCGCATGTGGATGTAACCAAATTTGATGGCTCGGATCCCACTGGCTGAGTAACTCAAATGGAACATTATTTCTCTTTGTATGGCATTATAGAAGAGTTGGCCAAACTCTAGTATGGTGTTCTCCATTTAGATCAAGAATGTTGGAAATGGTGGCAATGGAGAAAAAATTCTCACCAAGGGTATGTGGCTTTGACACACTTTGTGGAAGATATTTATGAACTCTTTGACACTGACAGCAACCATTTAGGTCATTTGACAAAGTTGAAAAATCTGGCACATTGGACGAATTTATATTTGCTTTTGAGCGATTGGTTTTTTGTACAGAGGGCATGTCTGATGCTTTTTTTTTAGAATGTTTTATCAGTGGCCTCAAGGATGAGATTCGTGCCCATGTCATCATGGCTTGGCCTCAGAGTTGGGTGAACGCTTCTAAAATATCTAAGGAAGCACAACAGGTTGTCTCTTCTAAAAACTGAAAACCCTCCTTTATTCCTCGCACTAAACTAGCCAATCCCACTCCTCCTTCTACTCTTCTAAAGATATAGAAATTGACCAAGGTAGAAATGGATGAATTCCAACTCAAAGGCCTTTGTTATAATTGTGATGACAAATATTTTCATGGGCACAAGTGTAAGGAACAAAATCTTTTTATGGCCATCTTGGAGGATGTTTCGAAAGACGATGTTGAGGCTCCCCTTATGGTCATGCCACCTAAACCCATTGACATGGCCCCTTCCTCAGACCCTCCCAAAGTAGAATCGGTCATTTCCCTAAATGTTATCACTGGCTTCTCTACTCCCCAAACCCTCAAGTTAATTGTTTACATTAAGAATAGAAAGTCACCATTCTTGTTGATAGTGACAGCACCCATAATTTTATTCATTGTCGTATTTCCCAAGAAACTAATTGCTATATTCATGTCGTCAATCATTTTCAAATCATGATTGCCAATGGTGGGTACATGAAATGTGGAGAGCATTGTGAAAATGTGCATCTCCAAATTTGTCAGTACCACATGAAATCTCATATGTTTTCTATCAACATGGGTGGTTGTGAAATTGTGTTGGGTGCAGAATGGTTGAGGACTTTGAGTCCCATTCTCATGGATTTTAAGGAATTAACCATGAAATTCGAACAATAGGGCCAACAATATAAGTTCCAAGGCATCATCGTCGGTTCCCCGGAGATCATCAATTCCCATCACATGGAAAATCTGCTCAAAAAGGGACAGTTTGGCATTATTGCAAAACTCCATGCCATTCAAGCCACTGAGACACCCTTTGTGTCGCAGGACCTCCAATCCATCCTCTCTAAACATCAAGTGGTTTTTTCCACTCCCTAAGGAGTCCCTCCTTTGCATGGTGTTCATGGTCATTCCATTCCCCTTGTCCCCGGAAGCCTTCCTCCCAATATCCATCCCTATCATCATCCCTTTTCCCAAAAAAATGAAATTGAGAAAATTGTTCAAGAATTTCTCAATACATATTTTATCCACCCTAGTATGAGCCCCTACTCTTCTCATGTGGTCATGGTCCTTAAGAAGGAAGGTACTTGGCGCATGTGTCCTGACTTCCGCACCCTCAACAAACTCACCATTAAAGACAAATTTCTCATTCTTGCCATTGATGACCTCTTGTATGAATTGAGTGGCGCCTAGTTCTTTACTAAACTTGATCTTCATTCTAGATACCACCAAATATGTATGAATGAGGCAGACATTCCTAAGACTGCATTTAGAACTCATGAGGGCCACTATGAGTTTTTGGTCATGCCCTTTGGCTTATGTAATGCTCCCTCCACTTTCCAAAGCCTCATGAATCATGTATTATGTCCTTTTCTCCGTCATTGTGTCTTATTTTTCTTTGATGATATCCTCATCTATAGTAAAACCTAGACAACCCATCTTGCTCATGTGGATTGAGTTCTCCATCTACTCTCTCAGCACCAACTTTTCCTCAAACAATCTAAATGTGCTTTTGGTGCCTCGGAAGTCGAGTACTTGGGTCATCTTGTTGGCAAGGTTGGTGTCAGGGTGGATCCTAAAAAGATTGAAGCTATGCAAGATTGGCCTCACCCAAAGACTCTCAAAATCTTGTGTGGATTTATGGGTTTAACAAGTTATTACCGCAAGTTTGTTAATAATTATGGAAATATTGTGGCACCTCTCAGTGCTCTCCTTATAAATAATTCTTTCACTTGGACTCCAGTAGCTGCT
Source organism: Picea engelmannii (assembly GCA_009831015.1). Lineage (NCBI taxonomy): Eukaryota > Viridiplantae > Streptophyta > Pinopsida > Pinales > Pinaceae > Picea > Picea engelmannii. Next base: position 215,728 of record ML808485.1, on the reverse strand, counting down.
CAGGATTTTCAAACCTTGAAGATGGCCATGTGCACCACTCCAGTCCTGGCCCTTCCTGATTTCACAAAGACCTTTGTCCTAGAATGTGATGCTTCTGGGAAAGGAGTTGGAGTAGTCCTTATGCAAGAGGGTCGGCTTTTGGATTTTACCAGCAAACAAATGTCAGAGAAAAATTTGGGCAAATCAATCTATTAAAAGGAAATGTTGGTTATTCTGCATGTCGTGGATCTTTGGAACCCGTATGTATTCAAGCAACGTTTCCAAATTAAGACAGATCATCAAAGGCTCAAGTATTTTCTGGAACAACGCCTTTCCTCCTGAGAGAAACAAAAATGGGTGACTAAGCTTTTTGGATATGATTATGAGATCATTTACAATAAGGAAAAGAAAATGTGGTTGTTGATACACTTCCCAGAAAATATGAAGATGAAGGGTATCTTTTTTCTCTCTCCTTCATTGTACCAGATTGGCTCCAAGTTGTTCTCCAGGAATGGCTACACAATCCCAAAAGTTTGCATCTGATACTACAATTGCAGGCCAATTCTCCAGTTTCCCCAGGGTACTCTCGGCTCAATGATGAGCTTCGATACAAAGGTCATTTGTATATAAGTAAATAGTCAAAACTTAAATCCACGGTACTTTCTAAGCTTCATGCTACACCCACCTCTGGGCACTCAGGGTTTACCAAAACCTATGACCAGGTCAAACGTTCTTTTTTCTCAGATGGTATGAAACATGACGTTCACAATTTTGTGGCAAAATGTGATGTTTGTCAACGCAACAAGGGCGAAATAGTCAAAGCTCCTAGAAAATTACAACCACTTATGATTCCACCTACTATTTGGAGGGATATCTCTATGGATTTTATTGTAGGATTACCTAAATCGGGCAATAAATCAGTCATCATGGTGGTAGTTGATCATCTTTACAAGTATGCTCATTTCTTTGCTCTTCAAAACCCATTTACAGCCTCCATTGTGGCTCAACTTTTCATGGATCAGGTCTTCAAGCTTCATGGCATGCATCATTCTATTGTTTTTTATCGCGACCCAACTTTCACCGGCAATTTTTTTCAAGAACTATTCAAGCTACAATGCACCCAATTGCATCTCAGAATAGCTTATCATCCCCAGACTGATGGTCAAACTAAAGTTGTCAACAATTGTTTGGAAACATATTTGAGGTGTTTTGCATCAGAAAGGAAAAATTAGTGGGCTCAATGGTTACCACTAGTTGAATGGTGGTACAACACTTCTTACCATACAGCTACCTACATGACTCCTTTTGAAGCGGTATATGGAAAAATCCACCTTCAGTTCTCTCATACTTGCTCGATGTCTCGAAGGTCTAGGCGGTTGACCAAATGCTTATAGTTCGAGAGGCTATTCTTCGTACACTCAAAGAGAATTTGGTCATGGCTCAGAATCGCATGAAGAAACAAGTAGATCAAGGTTGCTCTGAACGTCAATTTGCAGAAGGAGATCAGGTGTTTCTTCAACTTCAACCTTATAAGAAAAATTCCCTCAAGGCTGACCATTGTCAGAAACTGGCGCCCAAATTTCATGGTCTTTATACCATTCTCAAGCGTGTGGGACAAGTGGCCTATTAGTTAGCTTTGCCCAATCATTCTAATCTCCATCATGTTTTTCATGTTTCCTGCTTAAAGAAGGTGATTGGAACTAAGTTCCAAACTCAAACCAACCCTCCTGAGTTGGACAAAGAAGGCTCCATTTGGCTACAACCACAAGCAGTTTTAGACTAGCGTGAGCATCGTCTGTGTCACCACACCATCAAGGAAGTGTTAGTCCAGTGGAAAGATACAACTCCAACAGATGCCACTTGGGAACCAGCTACCATTCTGTAGTAATTTCCTCATCTCAAGCCTTGAGGACAATGTTGTTTTTAAGGGGGAGGACATATTAGGGACCTAACCCCTCATGTAGGTAGAATAATATATTTCCATGTAATAAAGGTCAATATTAATAATGCCTATCAATAAGGAAGAATAAGTCAAATTTAAGAAGACATAATAGAAGCTTCCGCTTTTAGAAGGATCTTCCTCTAGATTGTTCTTTTGGTTATACATACTTAGTATAAATATGAGTAGAGGGTATGAGAAGTTTTGTCTTGGATTTTATTGTAATAGAGCTCTGCTCTGTTGGAGGTTTCCCCCTCGAAGAGGCAAGTGAACATTGCTCTCGGTAATCAAAGTGCTCTTTCTTGTGTTATTCTGGTATTATTGTGGTATAGTTCTAGTTATATTATTGTTTATCTTCCATTCTAGCTAATTATTTATGTTCTGCATTATTTTATATTTGGAATATTACAGTCGGTGTGGAACCAAATGTGTTGAGACTAACCTAGTATAAAAATAGAAGTGGGGGTGATGGAATCCACAAATGCCTTCACCAATTTTTATTCGGTGAAATTATGCTACGGGTAATTGGCAACGATCACACATGAGTGGGTCCAATTCACTGCTCAGACTATTGGCCCATCCTTCTAGAACTCGATCGATCAAATGAGAAGCAAGGATCTCCCTCCAATTATAATCATGGCTAGGATAGCATTGAAGAATTTAAAAAAATGATTTACTCTGCCTGGACCCCATATCATGTGAATAGAGAATTATCAACCAGTGAACAATTTATTCATAATCTTCAAACATTAAAAAAGGATGTCTCGGCATGGGACAAGAAGTGCAAGCAATAAAATGCAATTGATTTAAACCTATTTGAAAAGGATATGGAAGAGATTTACACATTGGTGATTGGAAACTCGGTGTCCTCAAATGTCCTGGACAGTTGCAAATATTTGGAAACTAAACATTTCTCCATATTTCTCAAGAATGAGCATACTTGGCAACTCAAAATCCGAGTAATTTGGTTAGAAGCAGAAGACCAAAATAAAAATGTTGGAAAAATTACAACTTTATTTGGGAATTAGAGGATTCCCATGGGAAAAATAAAAGGGGGTTTGTTGAGCGATCTAACATGGGGAGTGACTCATTTCAAAGGATTTTTTGCAGAAGATAAGCATGGAAAGGTTGGTGACATGATGAAAATTTTAGCCTTGTTCCTGAGGATGGTAGATTAGGCCGGCAATAGGGATTTATTTAGAGAAATTACAATGGAGGAGCTAAGTGCAGTCTTGGAGTCCTCCAAAAAGGACAACGGTCCAGGGCACAATGAGGAAAATCTAAAATACAGCATCAATGCCACCTTCTTAGCTATGATTCCTAAGTCGAATTATACCTCTTCTTTTAATGATTTCAGACCCATTGCGTTATTCAATTGTTTATATAAAATACATTCCAAGATCGTAGTGATGAGACTAAAACCCATGTTATCAAACTACATATCACAAGAGCAATTTTTTTTTTCTAAAAGGAAGACTCATTCATGAAGATATTGGAGTAGTGTAGGAAGGCATCCATACCATCAAAACACAAAGGAAAGAGGTGTCAATTTTTAAAATTGATTTATCAAAATCTTTTGATAGAGTTTTGTGGTTGTATCTTCAGCTCGTGTTGTTGTATATCGGGTTTGAGTTGCAGATCGTTAAGTGGATCATGGCTTGTGTAACTACAATGTCCTTTGCCATTTTAATCAATGGTGCACTATCCTCCTTTAGATCAGTTCAAGGGCTCTGAAAAGGCTTCCCATTATCACCATATATCTTCCTCTTGGTAATGGAAGGCCTAAGCCAAGCACTAATTGAAGAGAGAAGGATGCAGTCCTTCCAGGGTGTTAATTTTAGGACTTTGATTAGAATCACACATATTTTATTTGTTGATGATGTATTAATCTTCCGTTGATGTGTTGTTGTAGATTGTTTGGCTTTAAAAAATATTTTGACCATGTTTAGTGCAGCGACCGGGATGTTCATTAATGAAAGGAAATCAACTATTTATCTACCACTTGTCAAGGAAGAGCATCGAGCCTTATTCTTCTCCTTGTTTCCTTACAAGCTTAAAGAGACTAAGGATGGCTTAAAATATCTTGGCTTCTCCATCAATGCAAACAAGTATGGGGTTGCAAACTAGTCATATCTTGTCTCAAAGATGGAGCGCAATGTAAACCTATGGTGTAAATGTTGGATTTCTAGGGGAGGAAAACTGGTACATATTAAGTCAGTCTTGACGGAGATTCCCATCTTCTGGCATCTTATCTGATTCCAAAAGGCATCCTTAACTGAATAATAAAGATGTGTTTTAACTTCCTTTGGAAAGGTAGCTTGGATTACAAAAGGTCGCATCTCGCAAACTGGAAAAGCTTATCAAAACCCAAAGCTTTGGGAGGTTGGGGACTAAAGGATGGGGTTATGTTTGGTCAGGAACTAGAAGCCAAGTTTTTATGGGTATTCTTGACACAAGAGAGCCTCTATAGAAAATTTATTATAGCCAAATACATTTCCCCACTCTTTGTAGTGGATTGGATCCACCAAAGAAACAAGATCATTCCAAATGCCTCAACGCAATGGAGGGATTTGTCGCAAGTTTTTCCAATGATTGTTAAGTACCTAGATTGGAAGATTGGAAGTGGAGAACATGTGAGAATAGGATCAAATACTATATTTATATGTGGGGAAAGAGTGTTCCTGGAAGAAGAACTAAAAATTTCCTTTTGAATGAAAGGCTATTGTACTATGAACTAGGTTGCTAATTTGGAGACGTCAACCATTTGGGCACAGAATTGGCTCTTTGCCTTGGATCTAGCCTTAGAGCATGCTTAGACTCATGATTGGTTTGGTTACACTTCTGAACTTTAGATATCACTTGTCGAATAATGATCATGAACTAGCTTAGGTTTATCATCTGTCTGGTGGGAAATATTATGCAAAATTGGGATACCATTCATTGATGGATCAAGTGGATGAAACCATTCACTGGTGGTATATACATCTATTGAAGAACAGAGGGCCTCCAAAATTTGTTCTCTTTTTTCTGGCCAATTCTCAAAGGTATAGTTATCTCATGGGATCGTCTCCAAAAATGCGGACAATAGGGGTCGGGGATCTGTTACCTTTGTAAAAATGTTGCAAAAACCAACTTACATATTTTCTCAGAATGCGACTTTGCTAGGCAGGTCTCGAAAGAATTGGAGGGACGCTTGGGGATCAAAAATCTTTGGTCAAATGATAACATTCAATAGTGTTTCAATGGTTTCTTTACGAATCCAAGACTACACTCAAGGAATGTGTTTCCCATTCTAGTTTCATGGGGTCTGTGGTTGGCTCAAAATGCAAGCCTCTTTGAGAACAAATCATTTCCTTCCATCAAAGTCTCGCAACAAGTGCTTGCTCTGCTTTAGTACTATAAGGCCTCTCCAGCTCCAAAATTCACCATAGTACTCAACCCTTCATCTATTAATGAGAAGAACCCATGATCTTATTTGATGGGGCATGCCAAGGACCTGCAAAGACCTATGGCTTGGGAATTATAATATTTCTTTCCCAATCTCACTTCTATCTCAAAAAAGCCAATATAGGATCAAGCACCAACAATATGGTTGATTTCCCTGCACTCTTTTCTCTTCTAAAAATGGTGTCCAAAAAGGAGGTGAATGAAATTTAGGTTTTTGACGACTCAAAATTATGTATCGACTAGATGAAGGACTTGGTTAAACTTGTCCACTTGGAGCTTCAATTGATTGGTCATAAATTGAAAAATATCTCTAGACAATTCAATTATATTCTCTTCACCCATATTTTTAGGGAACAAAACATGGAGGCCTACTCTTAGTCTAAAGAGGCACGTTTACTGAATTATAATGTGATTCAATGGTAAGAATTTTCAGGTAGGTCCTTGGTTCCAGATTAGAAGAATCCTTCTTCTAACCTCAATTATGTTGCTTTAATGAAATGATAACCATCTATTGATGTCTTTTTGTAATTTTGAGATCCTTTATATTAGAAGTATCTTAAATAAATGTATTTTTTAACATGTATGTAGAGCCTTTAACATTTTTCATGGAAGCATCTTTTTAATGTACATTCTATCTCTTAATAGAAAGTGCGATTTTTTTTCAAGGAAAAAAAAACTATGCTAGAGATTACAAAAGGGTTTTATTGGTTAACTAAAAGGTGGAAATATATAACAAAGTTTAAAAAGAGTACAATTTCCTTCAACAACTCTTAATATATTCATCATATGATTCTCTATCCCACACAAAAATCCATAGCCCCAGTGACTCACAGAAGTTTACAACCTCTTACTCACTTAATTTCCCATTTTTTAACAACAATGCATACATTGTTTCTTCTGTTAGTGTTAGTATTATATGGATGAGGATGTATCACATATATAGAAGTTGATGTGTGATCAAATATAACCATGTCAACAATCAAATATGATTAGGTCCTCCACTTTTTCTCCAACAATCATTAATAGGAAAATAATGTTTAGCAAAGTTTTTTAGTGTTACAAGATTGGGAAAATTTCTTAATAAAATCTCTGCTAATGAGTGTAAATGTTTTTGAGGTTTCTTATAACTAGAAATTCTCAATAGATGGTGTTTTTGGTAGGTTTTGTTTCTTTAGTATGTATGTAGGTAGGTACATTAGTGCACTATACATAAAATCTTAACAAAAATCATAGCAAAAAGGTTAAATCATATGCTCCCATGACTCATTCTTCCCAATCAAGGGGGCTTTGTGACATAAAGGCAAATTTGAGATAATATCATCCTAGTGCATGAGGCAATTCACACTAGTGTCACTAATAGAGAAAAGGGGATGATAATCAAAATAGATATGGAAAATGCCTTTGACCAGATAAAACATGAGTTCCTCTATGAAGTTTAAAAAAGATTTGGTTTCAATCCCTCATTTGTCTCGTGGATCGGGCTTGCATATCGTCCCCTTAGATAGCTCCCCTGATAAACAGGAACCCAAATCCTTTCTTCCAAACCACAAGAGGACTATGGAAAGGCTTCCCACTCTCTCCAATGTTGTATGTTATTATGGCAGAAACGCTGAATAGAAGACTGGAACATGAAAGAGCCACTGGAAATATACCAAGGCTAAAAATAGAAAGGGGTGTCAGAAGATTAAACAATTCACAGTTTGTTGATGACACTATTCTGCTAGGAGGTGTGTCTCAAATGATGGCTAGAAGATTCAAACTGCTTCTCGACCAATATGAAATAGCTTATGGGGGTCTTATCAATAAGCACAAAAGCCAATTTTATGTCTGGAACATGAAAGTAAGTACAATGGTTAGAATTGAAAATATCCTACAGTTCGCCTTTTCGGTTGATTGGAAGTACTTCAAGTACATCGACACTCCTATCAATATAAAATCCCTCCCCAGGGAGGCATGGCATGTGATCCTCCAAAATCTCAAGGATCAATTCGAAATTTGGGGAGCAACCTGGTTGAACACAACTGGAAGGTTGGTCTTAATAAAGTCAGTCTTATCCTCCTTTCCAATTTTTCAATTCTCAGCCCTCCATGCTCTGATGGGAATAAAAAAATAAATGGCCAAATTGTTGAATTTAAAATAGCTACAAGAGCCATTCTCCGGGAGGATGGAAAAGACCCTATCTGAGATCTAGAGCCCCCAGTGCACTCTTGGGGTTCTTGGCCTGGGACCAAGCAGCAAAAGACCCTTGTAAGGGCCCCCAATAGATGACTGAGGTTCTTGGTCTGGGACCAAGCAGTGAAGACCCTTGTGAGGGCCCCTGGTATATGACTGGGGTTCTTGGTCTGGGACCATGTAGTTAAAGTCCCTAGATATGTCTAGGGCCCCTGGACATGTTCCAGGGTACCCATGCCTAGGGCATGGGTTGATCCTTGGTCTTGTACCTTGTTGGATAAGACCCTATAAATGTTATGGGGCAACCTGGTCCTTGATCAGGTGTTTGTTGTTGTATGACCCTCTTTGAAGGTGGGCATGACCACATGAGGGATGTATCCCACATGCAATGATGATAAAGTTAAAAAGGTCACCTTGAGAATTATATGGATATGTGTAAACCTCTCCTAAACCCTCCACCCTTGGTTTCGTTGGGCTTGAGTTTGTCTGGGGTTTGTTTGTAATTTTTAGGGGTTAATACAGGAAATAATTAATTAATATAAATTGAAAAAATATTTAATTAATATTTATATTAATTAAATATATTATTATTATTATTATTTCTTTTATTTTACCCTCAACCAAAAGTATAAATAGAGACCCCTCCCTCTTCATTTCAACACACATTGTCTCTCTATCCTAAAGGTGGTGGATTGCTCTCCTTGCAACAGTGCAGCCTCCTTGTAGGAGTTTCGGCCCCTTTTTGCAACAGTTCGGCCCCCTCCTTGAAACAATTTAACCTCTCCATCAAACAGATCATCCTCCTTGTAGTAGTCAGCAGCTCCTTCAGTGGCATCCTTTTATGGATGATCTATCCCACTTTTTTTTACAGATTGATTTATGTTGTTGTGTGAAGTGTGGTAAGTATCTTCTTCTATTGAGAACACCTGTTGTTGCCCTCTGTATTCAATACCAACCAACAAACCCTCCTCAGTAGTCTGACGTCCTCTATCTGAGTGCCTTGTGAGGGCTACAACACCCTAAGTAAGGTGGTTGGGCCATCCTTAAGACAACCGTCCCACTTCCTAGTTGTTCTATTCTTGCATGAGGGTTTGTGGTGTGTTCTTGTGTGAAGTTCTAGTGGAGGCTTAACTATCCTATAATTCTCTTTGACAAGAGATCTCACCCATGGGGTAGATCCATGATCTTGGACTTTTTCTGAGCATAAATTCAATGGCTAATCATCTCTTGTGTGAGGCATGAACTCCTTCACTATTCAAAGGTAAGACACCAAGAGGTAAGTTACTTTATGATGCAGTTTTGTGTGTTTCTAGTTTAGATCTGTTTGAAATTTAATGGTTAAGTTTCCTATTGCATAGATCTGTCATCCTATTATTTAGATATGTTAATCAAATTGCTAGATCTATTATTCTAATGCTTAGATATGTTAGCAAATGTTTAGATCTGCTTATCTTAGATCTGTTTCTTAGTTTAGATCTATATTAGATCTATATCAGATTAGATATGTTCCTTTGTCTAGATCTATATCATATTAGATCTGTTTTCAACTTGGGTTTATATCAGATCTAATTTTTGTTTTGACTAGTCTAGTTTTAATCTCTTGATCTTGCTTACTAAGAAATAGATTTCTGGTTGAATCTAATTGTTGTCAGTTCAGAACTCTGTTTAGTGCACACTCAGAAACTGTTTACAATTCAATTCAAATTGTTGTTTCTCTAATCTGATTTCCTATACAGTATTTTATTGATTTACTGTTCCAAGGTTTGATTTAGTTGTTTTTTCTAACAAAATTAAAAGACATTATCTTCTACTTTACTTCCCTGATTCTAACATCGTATCAGAGCTTAGGGCATGAAAAGAGCTCAAGAAGTGTGCAGACTTGAGCCTGTGTAGATCCTATTCTTAGAATTTGTTTTACAGATCAGAAGTAAGCAATGTCCTCCTTTGTGGATTTGAGAAAGGGAACAGGGTTTCCATAATGATAAGCTACAAAGTTTATTGTCAACCTTCACTCTCCTTGACAGTCTTTTCATCCTAGACCTGAAACCTCTTGGGAAAAGGTAATTGTTTAACGCTCAATTATGCTTTTGGAAAGGAATTTGATTTATTGTCATTTCCCTAAATTCTAACATTTAGAAAATGACTAGAACAGATTGAACATAAAAGAAAAGTTCAATCTCTCTAAATTTAAGTAAGCTTTGTTAGTCAAGGTCTAAGGATGATACATGATAGCCATTTCTACGTGCTAAGGATTGATCTTTCAAAAGAATTGGTGTAGAGACCTCGTCTAGCATATATCCTAGCCAACAGAAAGATACTCCTTGGAAATTGTTTCTGCATATCTAAACCTTTGAGTCACTAATAGACTTGGAAAGTTTTTGAAGGTTGTTATCTCTGCATCTTTTTAGCAAGTGAGATTTGAATGACTATGGCTATGGCTATGGCTATGATCAAAAGTGCATGCCTATGTAGCATGATAGTTTTAAGTGCAATTTGATTTGGGTCAAAAGGTTGGAAAGTGCAAAACAAGATATAAGCACATCCTTATCACAATACTAGATCGTCACTTTGATGCATGCTAAGGTTGACCACTATAACACGCATGTTCATACTAACACTCTACTATGATTAGCTTCTTGTAAGAATGACTTCTCTAATTATCGACATAGTCCTTCTCCAACTCCATTTGGGATCAAGTCTTTTTGCCTCTGCTTTATCAAAGCCCTTTCACCACACCATGTTGGGACTACCTCTATGACAAGAAGATATCCATTACACTTTTTATTTGGACTGATTGATATGGAGAGGATAGTGAAAGACTATCTTGTTTATTGTCTTGTACACTTGTGAGATGCAAGTTTAGGTGCCAAAGAAAACTAGTTTGTATCTTTGGTGGAGTGACCAATGCTAGTTGGGTGAGTTTCCTTGTTAGGAGATTTGACTGAAATTTAAATGATAACTCTTACCTCCAGTAATCCCTTTCTCACTTCTGAGCTAGGCCGAGTTAGTTGAAGATCTGATACAGGATGCTTGGGATTGTAACCATCATCTTGAAGATCACAAGAGATAGGTTCCAGCTTTTATAATGTTATTGATGCTTTGTGAGTTCTTAGTTTTCATTTAATAAGCCTTTGGTAAATTACAATGGCATTGACAGAATCACTGGTAAAGAAATTTTAATGGGAAACTGTGTAACTTCAGTAAATGATAGCACCTTATGCATCCATATGTTCTGTACTACAAAGAGTACATGAGTTTTAAAGTTAACCACAATACTTTGAGTGGTGGAAACTTGGCAATGACTTTGGTATTTGGCTTTGAGAAAAACTTGTGAGGGCTGACTTTTGTAAGAACATAATTTGGGACAATGCAGTTTTTGGCCTCATTCTTTAAGACTTATTGATAACTCGTTGCATATGTATGAATAATGTAGTATCCACAGGACAGTGGGATATTCTCTTAAGGATATGGAACTAACAAATTTATATCAAACATCTGCATACACAAAAGATGTCTTAGATAGCTTGAGTTGGTAACTGGCTGCAAAATACAAGTATGTCTTCAGCCTAAACAAGTTCATGGACACTCCATTTACTTTCAACAAGAGAGATATGTTTACCTTCCTGTCATATTTATGAAACCATGTCTCAATGGAATATTGTCAGAATCTCATGTGTATTTTTGTTATATGACCAAGGAAGTTGTGATCTCAGCACTTACTTATTTTTTATGTAAGCTAGGTCTTTCTCCCTGGTTTGGAAACCTAACTATCTGTTGGATTTTTATCTCTGATATGAAAAACAACATGTAACCTTGGGTTATTTTCTTGGTTAAAGAGTCCAACAAATTATCTTGGTAGTTGGGGTATTTTTTTCTTCGTTTTGGGAACCCTACAGATATCTCTTTTCATTATAATTGAGCCATTATCCTTGGCACAGGAGCTCAAGAAGTCTGACTTGGATTTTCATATTGAACTTGGTACTGGCACAAAGAACATCTTGAAAAGATATGACACCAGAACAGAGTCAAAATTTCGTATAGGTTCAGAGGGATCCAATTTGCATATGACAGAGAGGTAGACATTTTATGAGACTCGTAGGGAGCAGTCCCTACATATGAGTTAGTCCTTGACCTACAGCAGAAATGGCATCTTAGTAGAATCTAGGGATACTATCGATTTCTTTTAAAGAAATTTTCTATTAAAAGGAAACCAGCCTGGTGTTGGGAAATACTAAAGGAAGTAGAAAAGAATTCAACACCTAAGGGCACTTTCAAAGAAAGCAAGAAACCAAATAATTACTCCGGCCTTATAGCCAAATTGAATCTTGTGATTGATTCAGAACCTTCCACATTTGAAGTGTGGGAAGATTATGTGATAGAAGAATATTGAAGAATGATGTATGGTCAGTGTTTCAAAGACCTTGTGACAAATCAGTGGTAACCTTCAATGGCCTTATAAGATAAAGCCTACAACAAATGGTTGTATTAAGGTTAAATTTGTGACTCGTGAAAGAAGGGATTATCTATGACAAGATCCTTACTTCCATCAGGATCTTTTGTCGCAGTTTTTTATTTGAATACTTCATATGATAGATGTTTAGAATTCTTCTTAACAGTGAAGTTAAGCAAGAGGTTATCCATGGGAAAGAATCCCATGGATTATAACAAGATTCGAGAGCTCGGTATGAAGGTATTGACAGTCTCTCTACATAGTCTTGGGTTCACCAATAGTTTTATCTTTATATAAAGATTGTCCAAAATCTTCATGTTATCTTAGGATGATTTGTTCCTTACAGGAAAGGAAATTTTGATAGCTCAGACTAAGAGGGAGCTCTTCAGCAAAAGTTGATATGAAAGACCTGAGTCCTTTACATTACTTTTTGATCTTAGAGGTGTGGCAGAAACTGTGTGAGATGGTTCTCTCACAAGAGCAAATATTTAGTTGATGTGCTTCGCAGATTTGACATGATGGACTGCAAGTCCATGACCACTCCAATGATCTCCAATCTAAAGAAACTACAAGATCAGGTCACAGGTTCAGATCCAGAAGATCCCACCTTATATCGACAGATCATTGGGTCTTTGATGTATCTCGTACATACGAGACCAGACATCTGTTATGCAGTAAACGCTCTCAGCCAGTTCATGTGTGAACAAAAGCATATACATACGGTTGTTGTGAAGCATATTCTAAAATATGTTCGGGGAACTATAGCTCATGGTCTCATATACACTTCCAGTGGAGGTGTAATACTTCATGGATTTACATATTCAAATTGGATGGGCAGTACAGTGGATCAAAAGAGCACTTCCGGATATTGCTTCAGTTTGAGTTCATAAATAATTTCCTGGTCCAGCAGGAAATAAGGATCCATAGCCCAAAGCACTGCAAAAGTAGATTGCATTGTTGCAAGTGTTTCTAGCAGAGAAGCAGTGTGGCTTAGGAAGCTACTTTCAGACTTGTTCAGTTTAGAGCTTGAACCCACAGTCATTCACTGTGACAATCAGAGTTGTACAAAGCTCACCGAGAATCCAGTGTTTCACGACAGATCGAAACACATTGAGATGAGATACCACTATGTCTGGGACATGGTTCAGAAGAATGTTCTTAGCATTCAATATGTTCCGACGATAGATATTTTTACCAAGCCATTGTCCCTGACAAAATTTGTATACTTTCGTGACAAGCTTGGTGTAGCTAAGAATGCCTCTCTTGTTGAGAAGGAGTGTTGAATTTAAAGAAATTTCAAGAGTCGTTCTCCGAGAGGATGGCAAAGACCCTAGTCGCGATCTAGGGCCCCCAGTGCACTCCTGGGGTTCTTGGTCTAGGACCAAGTAGCAAAAGACCCTTGTAAGGGCCCCCAATAGATGACTGGAGTTCTTGGTCTGGGACCAAGTAGTGGAGACCCTTGTGAGGGCCCCCAGTATATGACTGGGTTTCTTGGTCTGGGACCAAGCAGTTAAAGTCCCTAGATATGACTAGGGCCCCTGGACATGTTCCAGGGTACCCATGCCTGGGGTATGGGTTGATCCTTGGTCTTGTATCTTAGTGGATAAGACCCCAGAAATGTTTTGGGGCAACCTGGTCCTTGATCAGGTGTTTGTTGTTGTATGACCCTCTTTGAAGGTGGGCATGACCACATGAGGGATGTATCCCATATGCAATGATGATAAAGTTAAAAAGGTCACCTTGAGAATTATATGGACATGTGTAAACCTCTCCTAAACCCTCCACCCTTGGTTTCGTTGGGCTTGAGTTTGTCTGGGGTTTGTTTGTAATTTTTAGGGGTTAATACAAGAAATAATTAATTAATAGAAATTGAAAACATATTTAATTAATATTTATATTAATTAAATATATTATTTTTATTATTATTTCTTTTATTTTACCCTCAACCAAAAGTTTAAATAGAGACCCCTCCCTCTTCATTTCAACACACATTGTCTCTCTATCCTAAAGGTGGCAGATTGCTCTCCTTGCAATAGTGCAGCCTCCTTGTAGGAGTTTCGGCCCCTCCTTGCAACAGTTCAGCCCCCTCCTTGAAACAGTTCGGCCTCTCCATCAAACAGATCAACCTCCTTGTAGTAGTCAGCGGCTCCTTCATTGGCATCCTTTTGTGGCTAATTTGTCCCAGTTTTTTTTACAGATTGATTTATGTTGTTGTGTGAAGTGTGGTAAGTATCTTCTTCTATTGAGAACACCTGTTGTTTCCCTCTGTATTCAATACCAGCCAGCAAACCCTCCTCAGTAGTCTATCGTCCTCTATCTGAGTGCCTTGTGAGGGCTATAGCACCCTAAGTAAGGTGGTTGGGCCATCCTTAAGACAGTCGTCCCACTTCCTAGTTGTTTTATTCTTGCATGAGGGTTTGTGGTGTGTTCTTGTGTGAAGTTCTAGTGGAGGCTTAACTGTCCTATAATTCTCTTTGACAAGAGATCTCACCCATAAGGTAGATCCATGATCTTGGACTTTTTTTTACCATAAATTCAGTGGCTAATCATCTCTTATGTGAGGCATGAACTCCTTCACTGTTCAAAGGTAAGACACCAAGAGGTAAGTTACTTTATGATGCAGTTCTATGTGTTTCTAGTTTATATCTATTTGAAATTTAATGGTTAAGTTTCCTATTGCATAGATCTATCATCCTATTATTTAGATATGTTAATCAAATTGCTAGATCTATTATTCTAATGCTTAGATATGTTAGCAAATGTTTAGATCTGCATATCTTAGATCTGTTTCTTAGTTTAGATATATATTAGATCTATAAGTTAGATATGTTCCTTTGTCTAGATCTATATCAGATTATATCTATTTTCATCTTGGGTTTATATCAGATCTAATTTTTGTTTTGACTAGTCTAGTTTCAATCTCTTGATCTTGCTTACTAAGAAATATATTTCTAGTTGAATCTAACTGTTGTCAGTTCAGAACTCTGTTTAGTGCACACTTAGAAACTGTTTACAAGTCAATTCAAATTGTTGTTTCTCTGATCTGATTTCCTATACAGTATTTTATTTATTTATTGTTCCAAGGTTTGATTTAGTTGTTCTGTCTAACAAAATTAAAAGACAACATTTTCTACTTTACTTCCCTAATTCTAACACAAATTAATCAAGAAATTTCTTTTGCAAGGGGGCAAAGACAACGGGAAAAATATCCACATGGTTAACTGGTCAACTGTTTGTGCTTCTAAAGAAAATGGGGGATTGGGTATCCGGGACCCGGAAAAGATCAACATATCCCTGGGGGGGGAATTAATCTGGTGTTTAATCATTGGAGGAAAAGAATAATGGGAAAAGGCAATATGTTACAAGTATCTGTCAAAAATCAGAAAGAGGTGTCTGGAAACAGTCACACTCAGTATAATATGTTCCCCCATCTGGAAGCTAATCCAGACCTCTATGTTGCTCATTCAAAACCATCTTAGTTGAAGTCCAAGAAATGACAAAGAAATTAAAATTTGGGATGATCATTTCTCATACATGGGAAAAATATTATGTATCTCCACTCTTTACCCCCTCAAACATTGCCTAACCTCAGAGGGGAAAACCACTCTCTTTGATATCTCTGGATGGAAGAGCAATGGTGCTTGGAAAAAATGGAACTTGGGAGAGGTCCCCCCTCTCCTGCGCAATGAGGCCCATCAGTTCCTCTTGATTGTCTCTGGTTCTGCCCCTATTCACCTTAATTACAATGATAGTAGGGATTGGGGACCGACTGAGTACATAGTAAGGTTGGGATACAAAAATCTCCTCCAAGAAAGTGATTTGCCAGAAAACTCTGCCATCTGGAAAAAAAAATTGGAATCTGGATGGTCTACCAAAGATTAATATCTTTGGTTGGCAGTTAGCTCACAACAAGCTCCTAACAGGCAAAAATATGAATAAAAGAGGATACATGGGGCCATTCAGATGTTCTCTCTGTAACCAAAACCACGAAAGCATTGATCATCTTTTCTTAAATTATAATTTTACCAAACAAGTGATGCATAGTGTCTACTCAGAGCTAACCCCTCAAATCTCTTGGCCAACCAGTAGCAGAAGTCTGATTGGAAAATGGAGTAAATACTACAAAGGATCACTCACCAAGAATCCAATTCTAGGCCATGTCTGGAAGGCCTCAATTAAATATGTGTGATGGCAAATTTGTCTGACAAGAAATAAAAGAATTTTTAAGGAGAAACTACCCCCCCCCACCCACTAGCAGCTCTTGGGATCAGCCAATTGGGTGAGTACCTCTCCTCTAGAAATTTGAAAGCCCGAGCAGGTGGCCCCTTGAAATAAGAAGAAGAAAAATGGTTGGAAAAAATAAATTTACCCATCATCCTCCCCTTA